>QEPC01011224.1:262074-286259 GCA_003113815.1 Sphenodon punctatus | reverse complement strand
GATCGGCAGGTGGAGGCGGTGGCTAAAGCCGCCTTCCACCAGCTGTATCTGGTGCGGAGGCTGCGCCCATACATCTCTGGGCCTGACCTGGCCACTCTTATTCACGCCTTCATCACCTCGAGGCTAGACTACTGCAACGCGTTCTGGTGGGGCTTCCCTTGGTTCTAATTCGGAGGCTGCAGTTGGTGCAGAATGCAGTGGTCCGTCTCCTTACGGGGACGAGGTGACGGGAGCATAGTACACCTTTGCTCCACACTCTGCACTGGCTGCCTATAGCGTACCAAGCCAGATTTAAGGTGTTGGTGTTGGTTTATAAAGCCCTATACGGTCTGGGCCCCTCATACCTTGGGGACCGCCTCGCCTTCCGTGCCCCAGGGCAGCCCCTGCGGTCTGCCAGGGGCGCCTTCCTGGAGGTCCCCCCTGTTAAACGGGGGACCACGATGGAGAGGGCGTTCTCAGTGGCCGGACCACAGCTTTGGAACTCCCTCCTGAAGGAAGCTCGCCTGGCCCCGGGTCTGATGGCTTTTCGTCAAGCTTGTAAGACCTGGCTATTCGCCCAGGCCTTCTGAGGGGAGGGTGGGATGGCAGGGTAGGGAGGGGGAATGTTTGGGGGGGGGAGTTTAACATTATTTATATTGTTGTTTTATGCATTTTATTATTGTTTTAGTTGTGAGCCGCCCCGAGATGCCGTAGGCATGAGGGGGGCGGCCAATAAATGTAAATAAATAAATAAAATACTGTCGGCATTTCTATCAATTGGGTCCAAAGTACCAGTCTCCATTTCCTCCATTAAATTGTGTCCTTTACAGACCCCCATCCCAGGCTCTAGGTCAACTATAGTATTATTTGAAGAAGAGCACAGTTGGTCAGGATCAAAAATCATAAGTTCAACATTCGCACCAGTCTGTAATACAGCCTGGAGAGGCCCATTTACTATTATTTGGGAACCAACATTACTGGCCAGACCTATACCATTTATATTCTGCAGGTTACTATTTACATATATTTTGACTATGTGCACCCCTTTATCAAACAGGGTTTTGCTTGTATCCCAAATACAGTCAGGCAAAGCACTATTTCTAAAAGAAATTACACATTTGAAAATCCCTCTATTCCTTTGTAAAATCCTTATACCTTTAATATCCCTAGGATTACAAGAGAGGTGAAGCAGAGCTCTTAAGTGTCTAACCACCAGATAGGGGGTGGACCATTGAGGAACATGGCCCGTGGGGAGAAGGTAGACTGAAAATGCTACAGCATTCCTGCAATAGCTAAAATTACCATTTCACCCCATCCCCGTTACCTCCAAACTCCTCTGGCAATGAGTTAAGACTGCCTCAGAGCCAGCTCTACTCAACTGTGGCTTGGAATTATTCCCGTTTATCTGTGTACCACTTTCCAGACCCCCTTCCTGAAATACTGGCTCATTTACAAAGCTCTTACAATCAAAACCCCTCTTATTTTCCTCAACAATCTTAGTTAATATAGTAAGTTGCACAAATATATGCTGCAGTGTCTTACAAATAAGGGTTGTTTGCTCTGCCATCAATTGAACCCAATTTTTGTCCGTACAGCAATTACTAGTCAATAAATAGGGCTGTGGGTCTCTTGAGACCAGAGATCTAACTAGGGAATCCGGGGGAGAAAACCTGCACAGGGAGTCCAACCTTCTCTTCCGTAGATCCCTACTATCCGTCCATGGAGATTGCCCTCCTACCCCAGCTCCTTCAGAATCCTCAGTATTTAAAGCCGCATATCGATTTGTCAATTAGATGCTGGGTACTAAGGGTCCATCTTCCACCAGAACATCCTCTTTGCTCATAGGGCCCAGGAAGAACTTTTCCAACTTCCTTTGTTTGGTCAGGGAGACACCTGCCCCCTCCCCAAGAGGCTTCCTCCTTGGTTTCACAGGCATTCCAGCCCCAACCCGACAGCAATAAAATCAAGGGGGGGGGGGGCAAAAATAGCGGCCACTCGCATGGCTCCAACCAGTGCCTCAGGTGTGCTGCCCGGGTGCGCGCCTCCGGCACCGCCATCGTCATCTGTGTGATTTTATGCCCCTGGTCAGGGCTTCAAAGCACTGGCTCCGCCCCGCACACCGCCGGCCCAGTTCGCGGGACTTGATGCTCTCCCACGGCACTGCAGCTCAGCTCCAGCTGCTGCTGTGTCTCCGAGCTTCCACACCCCTCTGCCACCTATTCAGTAATTGTACAAAGCAGACCTGCAGAGTGTGTGTTAGGAAGTTGTAACGGACCAATAAAGAGTAAATGAAGCGTCTCAGCTTAGAGAGCCAGTGTGGTGTAGTGGATAAGGTGGTGGACTTAGACCACTTTCACACATGCCCCCCCCCAATATGTGCGGGGATCAGCTGGTCTGAAAGGCCCCCCTGTATGGCTTTGTCGGCGGAGACGCGCAGGGATGCAGAGCTCAATTTCCTGCTTTGCATCCCGTGCGTCTCTGCCGTCAAAGCCGCTCAGGGGGCCTTTTAGGCCAGCTCATCCCCGCGCATATTTGGGAGGACTTTTTTTGCTTCCATGATAGCGTCCGCAAAATCTGGTCCAGCAGAGCTTTTCCAGGTAGTATGGGGGTTGGTCGGTCCAGATTCCCTCTGCTGGGAATCGGAAATATCAGTTGCCTGCTGTGACATATTTCACGGATAAAATCATGCGAATTCACCATGATTTTGACTCTGCATTTTTGGCATTAGGAGAACCAGAGGTTGTGGAAGCCCTGCCTTGCCTGGTTTTCTGGGATCAGTTTCAGGGGGTGTCAGCCACCGAGGCGGAGGATGTCGTGAACTTGACCCATGCATGTTCTGTCTGGTTAAGGCCAGCAGGGGGATGTTGGGACCTTTGCTGGCGGGGGTGGACAACGCCTCCCTTTGGGAGGGCAGGATGCCGAGCTGCCTGAAGAAGGTGGTGATGTGGCCCCTGCTCAAAAATCCATCACTTGTCGTTGACTCCCTTGCCGATTATCAGCCCATTTCTAACCTTTCCTTTTTAGGGAAGGTTATTGAACGGGTGGTGGCTCAGCAGCTGCAGGGGCATCTAGACTGCATTGGCTTTCTGGAGCCTTCACAGTCCAGCTTTCGTCCGGGTTATGGCAATGAGACTGCGCTTGTGGCTTTGGTTGACAACCTGCGCCGGGCATTGACCAGGGTCGATCGACACTGTTGATTTTGTTAGATCTATTGGCTGCATTTTATACCGTTGACCATCAGATGACTCACTTCCGGGACCAGTCTGCGGTGGGCAGGATCGTTCTTGAATGGTTCTGCTCTTTCCTGGCTAGGAGAACTCAGCGAGTGGTGCTCGGGGACTGCTTGTCAGTTCCCTGGGACCTCATGCGTGGAGTCCCGCAAGGTTCTATTCTGTCCCTTCTCCTGTTCAACGTGTATATGCAGCCATTGGGAGAGGTTGTGAGGCGTTATGGGGTGCGGTGCCATCAGTATACTGATGACACTCAGCTCTACCTCTCTTTTTCATCCGACCCAGACCTGGCAGTCTCGGTGCTTACCCGGTGTCTGGCAGCTGTGGGGGACTGGATGTGGGCGAGCCTGCTGAAGCTGAATCCTGACAAGATGGAGGTGATGCTGGTGGGTAAAGCGGTGGGTGTGGTGTCCCCCCCTCATTGATGGGGTTCGCCCCCCACTGGTTTCCCAGGTTTGGAGTCTGGGAGTGCTCCTTGACCCGCAGCTCTGCCTGAATGCCCAGATGGGGACTGTGGTGAGAGGTGCCTTTCACCAATTTCACCTGGTGCATTGGCTTCGGCCATACGTCTCAGACTCCGACCTGGCCACCATCATCCATGCTTTCATTACCTCGAGACTAGACTATTGCAACACAGTCTACGTGAGGCTACCCTTGGTGACGGTTCGGAGACTGCAACTTTTGCAGAATGCGGCGGTGACCCACCTTCTTACAAGGATGGGCCACTGTGAGCACATTACATCAGTGCTTCATGCTTTGCACTGGCTACCTATAGTCTTCCGGGCCCGATTCAAAGTGTTGGTTCTTACCTATAAAGCCCTAAACGGCCTGCGCCCCACCTATCTGTGAGTTCCCAGGAGCTTTAAAGAAAAGACATCCCAGTCTCTGTGGCCTTTTTTCCATGGACAGCGGTGGGTGGGGGGATGGGTGTGCGGCCACGGTGGTTGGAGGTGAGTGTGTGCCCTTTTCCACAGGCACACACCGATCTCCACCCATGGAGCCTCCTCCATTTTTTTGGATGGCTTCATGGATTGGAGATGGGTGTGTGCTAGGAGCACACACCCACCTCCATCCATGGGCGGACACCCACCTCCCCACCCACACAGACGCCCCCCCCCCACCACACACCTGCCCACACACCCAGAAGGGGGAGGGGGGTTCATGCAAAAATGGCCTGTGAGACACATAGGATTGTGGGTGCTGACAGTACTGAGATGCTCCCATGCTTAACGTTTTAAGCGTATTGCTGACTGTTGTGAACAGATTGAGCCTCTCTAAGTTGTTACATGGTCTGGGAATTTTTCAAATAGCAATAGGTTTCCTAAGGCAAATGCAAGCAGATGGGGGAACCCTAAAAGATCAATTGATGCAGACGTTTACATGGTATTGGCTGTAGCACAGCCTGAGGGGAGATTTTGTGACTGAGGCAGCAAAACAACATACCTCTTCCCACCCACCCACGGGAGGAGCATGTATCCAGCTGGCCTTCCATAGCCGAGCTTATGTATGTATATATTTGTGTGAATGTGATGTATGTGATTGGCGGTGTGTGTGTGTGTGTGTGCTTATGCAACAAGGGGGCACAGCTCAACTGATGTGACCCTGCCAACTAGGCCCTGCTGTAGGTGATGGAAAACTACCATTGCTTAGTGGTTTGGGAATTCTCTCTCCATTTATGCCTCATAAATTCCTCTTCCCCTCCTGTCACCACTGCTGAATTCATAAATTCCTCTTCCCCTCCTGTCACCACTGCTGAATTCATAAATTCCTCTTCCCCTCCTATCACCACTGCTGAATGTAGAACTTCTCCATCTGACTCCAGTAGCTGGGGCTTTAAGAACACACCAGACATTGCCGGCTGCTTCTGGCAGGATTACAGGAGTAGTTGACATATGATTTCAGTGCTGAGCCACTGCCTAAACCCCTCCCGGGGGTACAGCCACCAGTCCATGCAGTCATTCTCCCTTGCGCTGTCCAAACCATCTTGGTTTCCATCTTTGGATCAATGCAGTCACCCACGGAATGTGTACTCCATTGTTTGGAGTTAACAAATGCTTCCCTAAATTCCAGGAACTGGCTTCCAACCAGCTAGCACTGCCTGCTCTGTCTGTACATTTCAGGAGAGACAGCAACCTCTATTCGGTTGCAGAGTAAATCCACAAAATCCTGTTCCTGGATTCTCCATGCACCATTTATGATTTTTTCCTGCAGTGAATCTATTATTGCCTGAAAACCAACCACTGGGCATACCCAGAAGCAGCCTACATGTTTTTCAGAATGGGCTTGTCTATGTTAGTGTCACAGCAAAACTCATAATCCAAAGAGTGCCATGAAGTCTTGGGTTTAAGAGTTGCAGAACTGTGATTGCTAAGCCTTCCCTGCTGTGGAGGCTGGTCTCCTTGAAAGGCCACCTGGTGTGCTTTTCTGGAAATGGGAGTATCCTAAGGAGTCTAAAGGTTCTTTTAAACCTCCAGAGTGTTGCTGTGGTGACCTAGTTCTCCGTTTCATACCCTGTTGGTGTGTGTGTGGAAGGGGTGGAGGGAATGGACATAGGAGGAAGCTTTCTGTTCTTTAGCAGTGGTCAGAAAAAGCTCTGAAAGGACAGTCCAAGTCTAGCAGGAAAGCTGCATGCTCATTTGGCAGGAAATGTTCTATTATCTCCTCTTGCGGCCAGTAGGAATTACTTAAGCTCTGCAGGTCTCATTCATGCCTTTTTCCTCTCCCTGTTATGCCATTTTGTCGATTAGGGAAACAGAGCAATAGTTGCTCCATAACTATTAGCACTAGGAGCTCTTTGCACTGTGTGGTGTGTGTCTAGAGGAAGGATAGTGTTGAATTTTAGAACAACAGGAGCTGGAGGTTCTTGTCATTGTACATGATGGGGAAAATGGTTTGACCATTGCAATTCCATGTTTTCTCAATAGGGGTTGACACTGGGGATAACAACAGCCAGGTGGAACTTTACAATAGCTCTGCAGTGCTTGCTTACAGCTTTGCAGTCAGGTAGGGCCCTTTTCACACAGACACTCTAACATCAATAAAATGGGTATTACATTTTATTATACATATTGCAGGGCACCCATGTCGTGCACATGCAGCCCTGCAACATGTATAATAAAATGTAACACCTATTTTATCAGTGTTAGTGTCTCTGTGTAAAAAGGGCCTTAGGTATGTTCACACTGGCTGGAGGGAAGGCATAGCTACTCCAGCATTGGGAACCATGGCTTTAAATAGTTGACAGTCCTTTAGTTGATCTTCTTGTATCTTGTGCTTAGAAGCCAGTAGGGATGCAGTTATGCCCTGTCTGTTTATAGTTAGTAAAAAATAGGAATCAATGTAAGGAGTCAAACGCTTGTGACAATTGCCAGCAAGGGGTGGCTGTAAATCCCTACCAAGCGCATGGGATTTGGAATAGGATTTTTAAATACATATTTTTCACAGAGCTTTCAGGTTGCATTTGCATTTTTTTTTAAAAACACTACCTTGTGCTTCCAGTGTGTCAGCAAAAATGTGATTAGATAGAAAGGATTTGAAAACACCACAACTATATGTTTTTCTCAATGATAACTGTTTTGTGTCTACCTAATTAAATAGCATTAAACATAAAACACAGGCTTCCTTCAACTGTCTTTAAAAAGAATGATTCTATCTCATTTATATACTGTGAACTGTTCATAAGTCAGCTCTTCTGGCTGTCCAGACGTGATGAAGCTGATATTTTTACCTTCAAATTTGAGATAGTCCCCCCAAAAGCTGGAGAGCCGACATTCTTGAGCATAAACACAGATCTGTCCATCTTTTCCCATCTCCATAAGACCTGCAGAAGTGCCTGTGATAGGATTTTAGGCTAAGACAAAGTGAGACACCACTCCTATTGAAACCACTATACACTGTGTGGCTGTCCAAGCCTGTGTCAGTACCCCATTTTACAGTCACGGAGCTGAGACTAAGCTTACAAAGTAAGACCAGGATTTGAACTTGGGACTCCAAGTTCCACAGCCAACACACTACCACAGTCTTCAAATTCATCCCCTTTCATCCCAGTTTCTGAGCATTTTATATACATTAATTAAACCTATTGGGTTGCCAGTTCTCCAAAGGTTGAAAAATCATGAGAGTGGCTTGAATAAAAAATTTTAAAATACTTTTCTAGGTATTTTTGTTTTGTTTGTTTCCTTTTGGTCTCTGAGCAGTTAGGGTTCTGCTGCAGTCTTAGTTTTATACTCTTATCTGAAACTACAAGGACTAGAGAGTTACCTAATGTATGGTTTGAAAGATTAAAGTAGTGGTCAAATTATGTTGCTTAACGAGGGAAGCTCTGTGGTTTATTACATTTTGCATCCCCCCCTCCCCCGTATTCTGTGTTTATAATTCAGAACTCAGTACTTTGCAAAAAGTTAATAGGAAGAAAAAGAAAGCTGGAAACTGAATTTGGCTTGATTTTATCATGAGTCTCATGGCTTTAGAAAACCTACAGAGTCATGAGATTTAGCAACTCTGGCATAGTTACATGTAAGTCAGTATAGGACCCCTCCCAGTAGTAAAGTCAAGGTTGTGCATATCCTATAGTAGGTATTGGGAACCTTTTCACATGGCGTTAGGGGCATGGGTGCTTAAAGGGTATGCTCAGGCTGGGGAAGGAAGGGAAGAGTCCAGCTCATGGATCTATGCCATGGATCCTTCCCCCTCTCCCTCTGTGCAGCCTTCAACTCCATTGTTTTTCCCTGAGCTTTTCAGTTCTAGAGATTAAGGACTGGATCTGTGGGTCAGATCCAGGAATTGGAAACAGGCCAAATAAAAACCAGCCACAAGTCAGATCCGATCTATGGGTAGGAGGTTCCGTACCCCTGTCCTAGAGGCAGGGCCCCTTTGTATTCGGCATTTCTATAGATTTTAATAGACCCAAACAAAATGTCCACACAACCCTATCCAGCCCTCATTGCAGTTCCTGACCCCACCACCTTCCCGCCCCTTCAGGAGCCCACAATGCAGAGTGCTGTGGAGTAAGTAAATAGGGACTGGTCATTTACCCTTTTTACAATAATAAAAGACACCCAATGAAATTAACTGACAACAAATTTAAAGCAAACAAAAGGAAATATTATTTTCCACATAAGGCCCAATTAAACTGTAAAACTCATTGCCAGGGGATTTTGTGAAGGCCAATAGCATAATTGGGTTAAAAAGAAAAGATTGGACAAGTGAGGATAGATCCAAAGACTGCTGTTAGCCAAGTTAGTTAGGGGTGGAATCTCTCGACTGTTTGGGGCTGGGAGTGAATTGCTGGGAGTGAGATCACACCATTTATGACTATTGTACACTTCTCTAAAGCAACGGAGGCGCTACCACTGTGGAAGTTGGACCCTGGGCTAGATGCATTATTGGTCTGACCCATTGTGCCTGTTTTTATGTTCCTGTCAGATTCTGAGCTCTCTTTATCATCTGGCCCCGAGGGTACTTGTACAATTTAGTCCAGATCTCTCTCAGAAATCAGGGCCTTGGTGATTTATTGATGGGATCCAGTAGCAGATCTGAGAATCCTGACTCCCAGCTTCAGCCTTTGGACCACTTCCCCCAACTCTTGTTTTTGCCAGGCCGGGCTGTAGGTGTAGCCCTTATGACGAGTGCAGCAGTTACCAGAAATGATGTTTGATAATGAGCCTCAAACAGTGTTGGAAACGGGCACCAGAGTGGAGTACCTGCTACTCCTCTCCGCCTGAGACAAGGAGGTTTGGAATCGCCAGGGTAACAAATAGCTGTGATTGCCTCTAATTGGATTCTTTTTATTACTTGTCCTGTGCTCTAGCCACTTGAGAGGGCTAGCGTGTTTGCGCCCCTCCCACACACTTCTTTTTGTTTAAAGAAGACTGGGTTTCAATAGGGCCTAATTAACTGCAATGAGTTTGCTGCATCCACTTTTGAGCTCTGGCAGAGCCAAGAAACTCCTCTCTGCTTTTTCCGTACAATGAGCATTGCCCCAATGTTTTATCATGTTTGTGTGCCTGCGTGTGTGAATGCCATTCTCTGATCCACTCTGCAATCAACTCCATGTTAACTACAATAAGGCCCTTTTCAAATGGGCCGGCGGTGCAGGGGGATGGGTGGAAGCCACGGCGGGTGGGCGGTGCATGGACAGCCCATTGCACGGATGCCTCCACCCACAGAGGCACCTCCGTATTCTCCAATGCCTCTGTGCATGGGCAGTGGGTGGAGCACAGGAGCGCGCACACACCCCCTCCCACCCGTCGCGGCAGTCACACGGGCGCCACCCACATGTGGGCGAGGCAGAGGGGTGTCCATGTAAAAAGGGCCTAAGTTTCAAACGGAATGCAGCATTTATAGCTGTGATGTGTCTATAGCACTATGGACTCTATGGGGTACTTAACACATTGCAGTTTTCAGGTAGTAAACCCTGCGAAAAATCACCATGTGGTAATTCTGCCACAGACTTATGGGTTACGTGTAGACACTTCTACCATGTGATTAAACCTGTAGTGATCCTTCGAAGAGGTGTCCCAGGTGGGCATGTGGAAGAAGCATTCATGTGGAACAGATCTGTGGTGAATTACCATGCAGTGCTTTTTCCATGGGCTTTACCACTTGAAATCCTCATCATGTGTGCAAAAGGACCTAGAGTCCCACACTTGCTCATGGTGAGTGGTTCCTTATTTTGCAAACAATCCTGCTGGAATCAACAGGCCCTGGTCCAACGGCCATTAGAGTTAATCAGAGTCTTCCCATTAATTTGAACAGGAGTTGGACTAAACCCTAAATTATATCCGGATTGAAAACATTCCTCCAGTTTGAAAATGTTCAAGAGTGGGGGTTCTCTTTGTGCCCAGCCTGTAGAATTTGGTTTAGCCCTTGCTCAGCAGATCCCAGTTTAGCATTGCCAATTCTTGTGGTTTTATTGTCTTGTGGTCTTTGATGTTCTCTGTAAAGCCTCACTTCTTGGACTTTCATCAATGCTTGGGAATCCCAACTGGCTGTGCCAGGCTTTAGTCTTGTGACGGAGTCCAGTGAAGTGCTTGGGTTGTAGCCAGGAGACTGTCTGAAGTCAAACAGTTGTCTTGATTTGATTCTTCTCAAACACACCTGGTTTGAAAGCCCATTGGATGTTTCTTGCCTGTACTTCCAAAGCACACAGCTTCTTCACTGAACATCCTTTTGACAGGACAGCATCAGTGCTAGACTCTTGCAAGCTTCTCTCTTTTTATAGCCAGTTTTACGTTTGGGGTGGAAGCAGTGAGAAACATGTAGCTGGTCTTTGCACTTGAGGTCTGATGCTATTTGCACCTGCTGTGAGACCTAGAGCTACTTGGATGTCTTTCCCTACAAAATGGTTTGACTTGTCATTGAAAAATGCAAAAATATCCAGAATGGTTGTTGACAACCAAGCCTAGACATTTGTTTAAAATCAACTGAAAGTTTTACCATTTTGGCAGGTTACATAAATAATAATAATAATAATAAAAATAATAATAATTATTATTAATAATAGTCAAAGCAGATTTTTTTTTTTTTAATCTTGCTGGCTGGCATATTTTGGGTGTGATTTGCCAAGAGCTGAAATTTTTTCTCCATAGAAGTCTCTGTTTTGTTGCCATGTTCATCCTCTCTTGGGTATTTTCTTCTAGCTCTAATGAAACCTGCCCCATTGGAATTCTTGTGACCATGTCAAACACAATTGAAGACAGACAGGGTGCTTAACAGGGTATTTTCAGATGTTACGCAGTCCCGATTCACCACAGTGGATCCCTGGCGGGGGTGAACCGAACAACCACCCCCCGTGATCAAAAAAAGCCCCGAACAGACGTGACGGGACCGGGACTACAGCAGGGAATTGGGCCGACAGATCACGGCCCGGGGCTGCGCAACAGACGTTACACCGATCCTGGGCCGGGCCGTGGTCAAAGCACCCGGAAGGCGCCAGGGTGGCTCGTCCCGGCTGCTGCTGTGTGCCCTTTAAATCTCCCTCCTAGGCCTGTGGTGTTGCTCGTTGCCTAGCAGCGATGCTGCGTGCTTTGTCCCCGGCTGGGAATCGTTTCTTTTGATTCCCGCCGGTGGTTGCCGGCCAGACGTTACTTTTTGTTGGTTCCTGTCGGGAATCTCTTTGACCACGCTTTTGGGGATTGTCCAGCGGGGAGCCCCGGAAGCGTGGTTGAAATTGATCCCATGTGGGTATTGACCGTGGTGAACATCTGGCGCCCGCCGAACAGACATTCAGGACGCTTTGGCCCTGCCGCGGGATTGACCGTGGTTCACTGTGGTTGAGCGTGATCTCATAACGTCTGAAAATACCCAGGAGTGCTCAAGATGAGGGAAGGGAAGGGAAGGTCTAGATCATGGGTCTGTGCCATGGATTCATCCTCGACCCTTGAGTGCCTGCTTCCATCTCTGCTCCCTCTCCCTGAACTCACTTTTTCAGGGCTTGAGGGTAGGGACTGAATCCTGGAATTGGAAAGGAGTAAAATAAGAAACCGCTGTTGGCTGGGAGTTCCCCACCCCCATTCTAGATTTTAACTAACACATTTTCAGTGACCCAGAGGACAGTGGAGTCAGAGCCCTCTCTGGCAATGTGTCTATGGCAGATTTCTCATACATGGTACCTTTTCTTTGTGTAGTGTTGCTTTAATCTTGCGCTTGCAAACAGGAACAAGTGAACCACTTGCAATGGTTGCCTCCTCTCAGGCTTTATATCATGCACTCTTGAAACCCCCCGCACCTGTAGCAGCATGAGAATCTCAGCTTTTGACAAAGGGTATTTTCAGACGTTACGAGATCACGGTGAACCACGGTGAATACCCACTTGTGGTCACCGTGTCTCGAACGTCTGTTTGGCGGCCGCCAGATGTTCGCCACGGTGAATCCCCACATGGGGTCAGTTTGAACCACGCTTCCCGGGCTAGCCGGGGGAATGTCCTGGGAAGCGTGGTCAAACGGACCCCGGGCAGGGACCAACGAAAAGTAACGTCTGGCCGCGCACCACGGCCCGGGATCCCCGGCGGGATCCCGGGCCGTGGCGCTTCCGGCCCGACGCGGCGGCTGCAATGGCCGCCCGTCTCCTTGGAGGGCGGGCGGCGGGGTGCGTGGAGGGGGCGGGGCCGTGCGGCTGCATGTTGCACCGCGCGGCCCCGCCCCCTCCCAGTTTCCCCGCCGGGATCCCCCCGGCACGTCTGATATGGCGTGACGGGGTGACCCCGGCGGGGAATGAAGCCGGTGATTTCGGTACGGGGCCAAAGGGCCCCGTAACGTCTGAAATCACCCAAAGTCAGATTTTCAGGAGCACTTGACTCCCTTTTGCCTGAGATGTTGAACTCTTCTCAACTTCTGCAGGGAGGTGACACAATGGGAGGTCTTGAGAACCTGGTGCTGTTGAAAAATCTGACCCTTTATTTTGGGGTCTAAATGGGAGCTGAGCTCTTCCAGAAATTTTCCCTCTGTTTCTAGCCCTTAGGTTTTCAGAAGAAAGCCTGAAAATTGGACCCTACTATAACCTAAAGGCTAAATAGGAAGATTCCTAAATTTACTATTTTATGATTTTAAGTCCAACTCCTAATTTTTCATAGCCTGGTTTATTCATTTTAAGGATTTGGGGTCAGCAGGACTGTGGTTGGACCCAATGCCAGTAACAGCAGGACATGAAATACTGGATACGTGTTAAGAGTTTTATTTCCCAGGTTATGGGGAAGGAGGACATCAGTCATATAACATGCTCTTTCCCCACAGGAACAAATAAGTCCTGGGCCCATGTCCAGCTATACCCATACAGGAACCATTCTATGTGGTTGAATTATGTCTAATTTATTTTTATCCCACCCTATCCCAAAGGTAGGTTAACATGTAAAAATATATTTACAAATACACCAATAAAATCCCCTATCCCAACCTCCCCAAACCCTATCCCTGTCTGCCAAATGCCTAGTCAAATAAAAAATTAATTGCCTCTGGAAGATGAGAAGGCTCAGGCTTAAAGGAATTTCCAGGGGTAAGGGAGTTCCGTGATTGTGGGGTAGCCACTGAGAACGCTTCTCTGGGTGCCCTTGCTGTGTGAACTTGATGCGCAGATAGTACATGAAAGAGGTTGCTCCCGGCTGACCTCAGAGACTGCGATGGGGAAGAAGGGAGGAGGCGGTCTTTCAGATATATGGGGCCCAGGCAGTGTTTAGGGCCTTATAGGTCAAAACTAGTGCACAAGCAAGCAAGCATCTCCCTGTATCATGACTGCAAGCCTCCAGAAGTTCCCATTGTGCCAGCTTGGGGGCTGCTATTTTTAAAGCGTCGGCTGCTGGCATTTGAGCCACCACATACAAAATAAACAGGAGAGAGAGAGAAACATACTGTAGCCAGGAAGGGTGGCACTGTGAGGTGGAGAATGGCAGGATGTGTGCCCTGAAGGAAGAACAATTTAGGGGGGTGGGGGAAGTCTTACAGTTCCTGTTGGGAAAGTATGTTGCCCTTTCAAGGTCTCAGAACTTGTGGGGTTTGGGGGCCAACTCCTCAGCTGGGCTAACTTGGCCCTGTTGAGAACTAGACCAAACTGAGTTACACTGAACCTCCAGCTCTTAGCAGGAAATTCTATAGGGCCTCAGAGTAATTTCATTCCTGTTGATGAGACACCCCATGGATGTGAAATAGCCCTCTCTCGTAAAGGAATATATTGGTTGAGTCTCCTCTACGAGGGGATTGTGCTGTGGGTAGGAAAGGTAGAGCCTTCGATTAATGCTGAAGCTGCAGACCCGCTTGCATGTCTGAGGTGACATGGGTTTAAGCACACTTTCCATTCCCCACTCAGGTCTTTCACCTGCTACGAGGAAGCAAGTTCACAAGGGCTGAGGTGCTAGAAGAAAATGGGCCAGTGGTTAGGGTGAAAGTTTTTCACTTGGGAAGCCAGGGGCAGCTTTAGGCAATTTGCCAGCTATGCAAGCCCAGCCCAGCCCTGCTGAGACTGACCAGGGGGAAGAGCTTCTGGTTGATTTCAGATGCAATGCAGCCTGGGCTCATGACTCTCTGACAAGTGACCGGTGTGGAACAGGGAGACCCATCCAGGGAGAGTTCCTTGTCCACCTTCTGACGGGGTTTACTGTTTCCCTCTTGTCGGCTATCAAGTGGGGAGCAGGGAGTCAGACCACACCAAGTAGAGACTTTGTGACATTGACCAGGCTCCCTTTCTCCATGTCAGTTTCACTAAGCTTTAGCTGTTCTGTATAGGGAAGAAGCAGAGCTTTCCTTCTCCCCATCCCCCCAGTGCAAGGCAGCCAGCTCAGGTCATGAGTGGCCAGGAAAGCATGTTCTTCAATGCGACGCTGGGAAAAGCCATGTGGGGTGCGTTTACATGCACCGGAAGTAGCCACCCACCATGAGAATTAGCAGTGCGCACAGCCTCACGCGGCCTTTTTGAAGGCGCATTCTTGAAACTCCGATATCGAGGTTTCCAGGCTGCGTCTTCAAAAAGGCCGCATGCACTGCTGCTTTCTATGGCGGGCGGCCACTTCTGGTGCATGTAAACGATCCCACGTGGCTTTTTCCAGTGGTGCATTGAAGAACCTGCTTCCCTGGTCGCTCGTGTAAAAGCACCTATTACACTGTGACCTGGGAGAGAATGTTGCTGTTCTCTTACAGTGCAGCCCCATGGGCAGCGGGTTCTAGACATGTAGCATTTTGCCACCCTAGGCTGCCATCTACCGCTGACTATCAGTAAAACTGGGCATGTGGAAAACCAGAGTTCCTTGGTCTACTACAGTCTTTGGGCAAGTCACTTCGTCTCTCTGTGCCTCAGTCCCCCATCTTTAAAATGGGGGAAGTCTTGCTTCTCTCCCTCCCAAGGGTGTTTTGAGTGTGAACTTGCTAATGCTTGCAATAGGCTCACGCTCTGGGAACCAGTTAAGTATCTAGGAAATGTAACCCCAAGGACTAGGCTCTTGGTAGCAAATCTTCCTAGCAGGAACTGTGCAGCTTTGTTTGAAAAAAAAAACACCACAACAGCAACCCATATGTTTCTGGCCTGCCCTGCAGTTCTCTTCTCACATAATGGCAACCTTCCTGGCTAAAATCTTATCCTCACCGGCCTGTTTCACATGGGAAGCCAGTTCCTTTTCCTAAACAACAGGTGTCTGCTGAGAATTCTAGACAAGAGCAGAGTAATCCATGTAGGCTGAACCACCCTTTCCCCTACCATGCACCACTTTGAAAATTAGCACAAGCTCCATGGGCCACATAGAATTTTGGAGGCATGAGTGTTTACAGAAGAAAGGGGAGGGTCCAAATCACAGATCCACTCCCTATCCTTGAGTGCATGCCTTCATCACTTCTCCCTTCCCCACTCTTTCAGTGCTTGGTAGTAGGGACTGGATTCATGGGCCAGATCTAGGAATTTGAAAGGGACAGGCTGGAACTGGGCAGGCAGGCATAGCGCTTCTGTTCTCTGCTGTTCAGGTGAGCGGCAGGAACAGGAGTGCTGTTGCGCTGCACTGCAAATTTGGAGGGTATATACATCCTCCCCCCCCCCCCAAAATAAAATCATTCATTTACTGAAAGGCACTGATCGTTTTAGCTGGGAGTGCTTCAGGAAAACGTACGAGGCTCCGTTTATTTGACTCTGAATAAGTTGAGTTTTTAATTAGTTGAACTTTTATAGTGGTCCTACAAAATTCAGCTTAACAGGACTCTACTGTCTTCCAGCTAGCCACACAGATGCCCCCGCTCCCCCCCCAATCCCTTTTAGAACCTGGCTAAATCCTTGGCCTCCATCACATCCTGCACCTGCCTTGTAGAACAGAAGATGTCAGTCTTCTGCATTGGTGCCTCTCACTTGCACTAAGCTCCTTCAGCGCTCCCCTTCCCCGCCAACAGAAAAAGGAAACATTAAAGGAGAAGCTCTATTCCATTAAGACATTTTCCGTGTGCCAAGCCAATTTCCATTGTCTCTTCCACAGAGGAGCCCCTTGAGCAGACTAGCCGAGACTGTTAGGACAGGCCCGTTACTGGAACAAGCCCTGTAACCAGAGAACCGGCTATTTTTTCGTGCAGCAAACCGTGTAATAAAAATACAATGAGGCCCTTTTCAAACAGACACCTATTAAAGTAACAAGCCCATTTTAAGAGTAAACTTCCAGTGGCACCGAAAGGTTAAGTACAATAGAAATCTGACCTGCCAGAGGAATGGAACTTTCCTTTTGTGCGCTTTTTAAAACGAATACATTTCTAGCGCTGCCACAGACCCATTGTTCTCATTTCCCTCATTGTCCAGGCGACAATGCAGCCCTCTTTACAGGGCTACATACCAGCTAGAGAGAAAGAGACCTGTGACAAGAATGTGGCTCTCTTTCCCCGCTCTCTCCTGCACAATGGGGTTATACATTGAGCAGGTTTTCTGCCATAATAGGGGCGAGAATGAGAGCTGGGGGTTTCTTTTTGCTCAGTTCCTTTCCATTTGAGCTCATTGTGCCTCTGCAGGACAGGGCGTCTGAAAGTTCCTTTCGCCTTTTCTTTGACTTTGACCTTTTGAAGGTTGTTTAAGTGCTTCTGATCAGAAATGGTGCACAAATTTCTTATATGGAAAAGATTCTGGATTGACAGCTCTAACTCTTGGTCCCAGCAGAATAATGTCAGTCTGGGGTGGGCCAGGGGCTCTCAAGCTCTTTGTGGGCAAGACCCACCAAGATGTTTGTAAAAATCCAGGACCAGAAGTAGGCAGGAGGGAAGAAGGGATCCAGTTCTGGCAGCGGCAGCAGTGGGAATGGTGGTGGGGAATCTGTTGGCAGGAAGCTGCAGGAGATGAGTCAAAGAGGCGGGAAATCTATGTTGGAAATGCAAGATCTGTGAGATCATTGCATCCATTTGCCCAATGCAGAGTTTACAAAGGAGTGTGAGTAGCTAATCATCAATAAGCAGGCAGGAAGCATACTTAAGCTTAAGTAGCTTTATTAGGAAATACATATAGGATAGGAAAGGCCTACATCTATGTTAAGTGCTAAGACTAGGTGTGTTCAAGAGGGAGGAAGGAAGCTCTCTGAGACACAAAGAGATGAGAAATCTCCTGGGGGAGGAGATTGACCAATCGGGTCCTGACAGGAGTAGAACAGATAGGATGGGGGAAGGGTTCCCTGATCTGTCTGTCTACTCCTGGTGTTTCTAGCAAACAAACAGGATGAGGTGCTTAGGGGGGATGCAACCAAAGGAAATTTTGCCTAGAGTCCCACCCCATGTGCTTGGGGATGCATGCATAGACTGTGTGCGGCCATGTTCAGTGCATTTACCCTCATCTACTACTAACAGAGATTCCTTTTGTTTATTTCCACCGTGGCCTACAGGGAATGTGTGCTGAGGGGTGTCTCTCTTCGCCTCATTTTCAGTGTGAGTGCTCATGCGAGAGAGGGCAGAGGAGTGCCAGGAACTGATGGAAGTGCTCCTAGATGTGCACTGGCGGATGCACAACCTCTCCCGGGCCCAGAGTGCTCGGTAGAGCGGGGCCCGGGGGAAGTGTGCCTAGTTTTCTTGTTTTGTCTTTTGATTCTGCTGTTTTAAATAAATATTATTTTGTTTTGTTATGAACAGCGCTGTCTTTATTCTCATTTCTGCAGGGGGTGCTCTGTTCTCCTCGGCCGGGATGGGGGGAGTGAGTGAGTTTGTGGGGATTACAATGTGTCTGTCGATGTCTCTCCTCTCCCCCCCCCCCAAATCCTTGTGGTGCTGTTCTCTTATCGGTGCAGCCCTGGATTGTCCGCTCCAGTGGCCCCTGTCATCTCACTTTGGGCTGCTTGTGTGGTGGTTCTGTGCCTTGTTCTTCATCCAAAGCCTGACATCCCTGCCACTTTAGGCTAACCTCTCTGTGCAGCAGAAGTTTTATCTCCCATGGAGCTAGATCCCTTTTGGGAGCACTGTGACACCACTTTGACCTTTCCAATGCATGTTGTGGGGCTGTACTGGTGCCCTGTGCATCCCTGCACCATACATTGCACCTGTTATGGCGGTGTTGCAATGGTGTTCCGGAGGAGTCCGCGTTCTGCCTGTTCTCACCTGATGTGCCCTATGGTTGTGGCTGTGTGCATTTTGGGCTGTCTCGTATGCTTGGCAGGGTGGTGGTCATGCTACTTTTTGTCCTCCTCTGGCATGGGTTTTGTGCCCTCTGACTCCCTGCTGCCTTCCCCTTTTGTTCCTGTGCTGCCGGTAGGTTGCATGCCGTGCCTAGGGAGTTTTGACTTCTTGGCGCACAGGTGTCTGGTGGCTTGGCACCACTTCTGTTGCTATACTGTGCTGTCTCCCATCCCTCCTCCCCCATCTGCACGGAGTCTGGTTTGGAATGGGTGGTGACGGCAGCTGTGGCTTTGCTTGCCTTAGTTCACCACGTTGCCATGTCATGTGGGGCAGAGGGCACAGCCTTCCTTGAACCGGTGGAGCAGCTGTCCATGTAAATGGTGAGCATGTTTAATCGGTGGAGGGTTGGGTGATGGGGGTGCCGTGACTTCCAGTGATCCTCCCGTGACCTCCCTGGCCAATGTCCTTTTGAATTCCTCCCCACTCACCTGAAGTGGGTGGGCGATGTGTAGTTACTCCGCCCATGGACCTGCCCCTCAGCCGTGTCGATTTAAAAACGGCCTAAGATAGACAAGGATGAGAGGAACACATGGCGAAAGATACACTAGGCTAGGATGCTGTTACTCCTGAAGGCCCGGCTCCTGCAGGGACATACCCTAGCACTCTGCCACACTCACCCTCTTGTAGTGTGGCCTTGGCTGGGGATATTTGAAGACAAGTGCCTCCCCACCCATCACCCATCCATCATGCATGTTGCAGGGCCACATTGGTGCCCTATGCAGACCTGCAACATGCATAATGGGTGAGTGATTGGTGGGTATTAGGTAGGGTGGCCATACCTCCCCTTTAAAAGAGGATGCTTATGAAAAATACATGGTGGAGGGCTGCACTGGAACCAATGCAGCCCTGCAACATGTATTTTTCACAAGTGTCCTCTTTTAAAGGGGCGGGATGGCCACCCTAATAGATGGGGAGGAGCTTGTCTAAAAACACCCTAAGTTGCTTGCCCACCCACCTGCTGTGAGCTGAAATCACGTCAGGGGGATCATGTGAAGTTTCACTCGTATGCAGCGGTGTTTAGCCCATTTCTGCCATGATTTCATGTCTCTCGTCACTGAAATTGAGGCAGAAATGGGCTAATCATGTGAAAACCCTCGCGTACACAAGCGGAACGTCACGTGATTCCCCTGACGTGATTTCTGTTTACGGAAGTTCCCCCACCCCCTTCCATCTCATGTGCAAGTGGCCTCAGTTTAGCCAACTCCATTATGCAAAGTCACTAGGGCAGGTAAATACCAAGAAACCCCCTCTTTGATACTTCTCATTAGGGGCACCCTGATAGCATGAAGCCTCTGTTTTGCTGCAATCAGTCATGGGGTTTTTTTTCTATGTGGTTGAGGTCTAACCGGGGTAGGGACCCCCTGACCTATGGGCCAAATATCACCTAAAGTCATATTTTATTTGGCCCCTTTCCAATTCCTGGATTTGACCCCCAGATCCAGCCCCGTTCCCCAAGCACCGAAGAAGTGTCTTGAAGGAGAAGGCAGGAGAGATAAGGCAAAGGAATGCGCTCGAAGAAATAGAATGAGTCTGTTGGATGGAGCCATAATTCAGGCCCTCTTCTTTCTTCCCCCATCCTGAGTGCATGCCTTCCATCCCCCCTCTTCTCAGCTCCTATCCATCCCACAAAGCCTGAATTCATTTTCAAAGTGGTCCTTGCAAGGGAAAAGGTTTCCCACCCCTGGTCTGTAGAGTGCAATTGGTGTGTTTTAGTTACAGCTGAAACAAACAGGCGTTTTTGTATTGGCAAATATTATTTGCAGTTTTGGGTAACCCTCTGAAAATAATGATTCACACTGAAACAGATATTTGCATATTCACTTATTCAGATATTCCAGTTCGGTTATTTCAGTGACATCATTTTGGCACAATTCGCACTAATAACCAAACCAAAATAGCCAACCCAGATATTGGCTTCAGGCAACAAGACAGGAAATGGACAGCAGTTTTGTATCCGCTTCCTTGGACCCGAATCGATGCCAGCAACTTTATCAGATACAGATTTCGCTGTGGATATTTTATTGTGGGTTGCTTCTTCGGTGCCCTAGCTGTATTCATCTTCAGGAGATGAGGCTGCTCAGTCTGGGGTCAGGAGAGTGGCAGGAAGAGGGTTTTGCTAGGGATAGAAATGAAAAGGCCCCAGCTCCTGTCTGAAGTTACTGTGCCAGCCGAAAGCAAGCAGCAAAGGAAACCCAATAGCCTGGAAAGTACAATGATTTTGTTGGGAGAAGGGCAAGGAACTGAGATAAAAAAGCCCTGCTAAGATCAGAAACTCTGGCGTGCACAGTACCCCATTGTTCAGCTGTCACACTTCCCTTTACTTTATTGCTTTTGTCCAACACCCTATTGTTCCACTTCCTTTTGTCCCCTATTCACAGCGCTGCCTTTTCATTACCCATCCAGCCTTGTTGTTTTCGTTTCTTTTGTTTGAAGTTCCTGAGAGGAAGGTTTTATTTTCAGCGGCTTGATTAATTCACAGCTTGAGACAGGACTTTGTTTGTTATGTAATTGCTGCCCTGTGCTTTTCCAGAGCTGCCAGTGGCATAGCTGGGCTGGGGGAGAGAAGGCTCTGGGCTGGCTACCCTCTTGGCCTGGTTTGGAGCGACCCAGAGAGAGAGAGAGAGAGAGAACGCATGCGTGCCAAGAGGCCCTTGAGTAAGCCATGTTTTTAGAACAGGAATGAAGAACCTTTTCCCTCTCACAAGCCACCTTGAGAATCAGTACAAGTGCCACAGGCCACATAGAAGTTGGAGGACAGGGTGTGTTCAGGATGGGGAAAAGATGGGAGGGTTCAGATCATAGATCTGTGCCATGGATCCATCATTATCCTTGAGTAAATGCCCTCATCTCCACTCCCTTCCCCTGAGCTCACTCTTTCAGTGCTTGGGAGTAGGAACTGGATCCAGGGGCCAGATCCAAAGATTGGAAAGGGGTCAAATAAAATACAGCTGTGGTCCACATTTGGCCCATGGGCCATACTCTGTCAAAGAATCTCTCTCTCTGTTTATGGCAAGTGTGGGCAGTGGGCACTACTCAAGGGCAAAGGGGTGTTTGTTTTTTTTAAATGCAAATGGTTAAAACATACCTTTCCCCCATGCCATCACAATCTTTAATGCATTTTGCTTCACAGTCTCCCTTAAGCTAGGGTGGTTAGTGAGGGGAAATTTAGGATTGTAACCTTGGTTTCTTTGCATCTCAAAGTGCTCAATCTTTCCAAGTTCCATTTCCTTCTGTAGAATTTGTGCTGGAGGATCAGACATCTTATAACTTGCCCAAGTCCACACAGGGAATCTTTGGCATAGCAGGGAATTGCACCAAGTTCCCCTGAGTCCCAGGCCAGCACTCTACCCCTTTAGACCAGGGACGGGCTCACGGCTGTTTTTTATTTTATAGCTACTCACAGCCACAAATACCCCATCGGTGGCAAGGCTCGGGACTGACTTTGAGGGCACGCTGTTTGCATCCTCCTCAGCGGGAGGTGGTGTCGGAGGAGACTAGTGTGGCCAGATATGCAGATTTTAGAGGACACATGAGAAATACAGGTTGTAGCCCTGCAACTTGTATTTCTCATGTGTCCTCCAAACATTGCCTATCTGGCCACCCTAGAGGACACCCAGGAGATGCAGGCTCACCAGGGGCTTTGCAGGATCAGGGATCAGAGCCGTACAGTCCCAGCACCAATACCACACACCCAGGTGATAATTGGGAGGGGACAGTCCAGTAGCCGCATATAGACCCTTTTGCTGGCACGCAGCAGCATAAAGGTCTATTGAACCCGTTACGCTGACACGGGTTGGAAACACCCCTAGTAGGTAGATAGTGCAGGTCAGAAGGTGAATCCTAGCTCCTGCTCCCACTCTTGAATCCACTTGCTCCGGCTACAGAGGAGCCAGGGTTCCTGGATTCTGCATTCTGCTCTGAGTAAACCTTGTTGTGCTTCAGTCACCCCTTTGCAAGGTGGGGGTGGATGTCACAGTAGTAGGTCCAGCGAGACCATCTGTGCCATGTTGACCCTGCTCGGGAATGATTTGCCACAGGGTCCACCCCAATCAAGACACTTAGGCCTTGCTCTAGGTGCTCAAGTTTATTTTCAAAGCTCAGTCCAACACCACTTCACAACCACAAGTCACCAACTAGCGTCATCTACAGTTTCTCTTCTAAGCAAACCCCATGCTCAGCTCCTTGGCTGGGCAGACCTCTGGCAGGCTCCCAGCTCGGCTTCTTTGCCTGTCACATCCAGGGCAACCTCATAGCCTCCAATATTTCACAGATGAAAATAGCCAGAAACCCTGCCCCTTCAGTCAATAAGCCCCACCCTCTCACATGAGCACATGTTGTACAACTCACATGCTTGCTCGCTCTCCCATGCATGGACTCTCATTGACTCCTGCTGTGTCTTCTCTCCCACTGCCAGGCAGCAGCACAGCAAGAGGGCAGGAAGCAGTGTGCAGAAGACAGGAACTCACACATGCTGCTTCCTGTTCCCTGTTTGTGCTGTTTTCCCTGCTACACTGGTGTTTTTGTTCGTTTGGATCTTTGTAGTGTTGGAAAAGCTGTGCAAGAGTCCAAAACTGGTACAATACCAGGTGAAATCAGTATAGTTGGAGGGTAAGCAGCCCTGTCTACAACAGGGCATGGAATTAGACTTCCAGCCCCTTTCCCTCAATGAATGAATGAATGCATTTATTAATGGCATTCTGCCAAAAATAAGTACAATAAAATAATACAATCAATAAAATGTCATAACAATGAAGCACAACCACTTTATTTAAGCATGCCCTTTCACTGATAACAAGCAATACATACAAAACAAGCTAAGGCATTCAATACCGTAACTGATTTGTTGTTCAAAATCCAGATAGTCTTTTTGAAATTGGTGAACATCTTAAGATCCACCACTAATGAACAAAGATATCTTTTCCTCCGATCACTTGTCATAGAACAGGTCCACAAAAAGTGGATCAGATCTTCAACACCACTCAGATCACAATAACGTAGCCTTTCATTAAAGGGAATCTTACGCCAGGCTCCTATATCTGTGCTTGAATCCCTAGCTGATTAAATCTCAGTTTTGTAAGCATCACCCTATAAAGAAAATAATCAAGGAAAGATATGCAGGTACCCTGAATTCATCCATAATGTGGACATACATACAATTTCTTTCTTGTAAAGAAATATCTTTTACAGGCGCGGCTCACCTTCCAGGGTGTTCGGGGCGCTGACCCCCCAAGCGCCCCGACAGGCGCTGCACCACTGCTCAAAGTAAAACAAAAAAACAAAAACTTCCCCGCCGCCCGCAGCAGCCTCTGCCTTGCCTTTGCTTCAGAGCGGAGGCTGCTGCAGCGCTGTGGTCAATTTCATTTCAGTTTCACACTGAAACTGACCACAGCGCCGCTGCAGCAGCCTCCGCTCTGATTGCAAAGGCAAGGCAGAGGCTGCTGCGGCTTGACTTCTCCTATGGAAAACGCGATTTGGACGTCTGAGCTCCTCCGTCCACAGCACGTATGAGACGTGCTGTGGAGGGAGGGGCTACAGCCTTCCATTGCGCTCAATGGGCGCAATGGAAGATCTCGCCAGGGCGGTCGGGCTGACAGCCCTGGCAAGATAGCTTGGCTCGGGGGACAGAGGAAGGGGGAGCAGCGCGCATGCGTGCTTCCTCCCTTCCTCATGTCCCCCGAGAGAGAGAGACTCCCGCGCGCTGCCTGCCATGATTCAGAAACAGCAGGTAAGCAGTGACCCTTCCCTCCCCTACCCTGTACCCGACCTCCCCACCCCTGGGGGGATGGGTGTGGAGGGGGGGTCCCCCTTCCCCCACCCCTCCCCCCACCCCCCTTAGCTAGGCTGAGCCTGTTCCTCCCCATCCTGCATCCTCCCCCC
>QEPC01011224.1:155395-259574 GCA_003113815.1 Sphenodon punctatus | reverse complement strand
TGTTTTCCTGTGCTTGGGGTTTATACGTTATTCATTTTAAGCTTGATGTGCTGCTGGGTTGTGTCACTGTTTCCCTGTGCTTGGGGTTTATACGTTATTCATTTTAAGCTTGAAGTGCATTGTTGACTACTGTGTTTTCTTCCATCTTCTGATGTTCACCCTGGGAACTCCTTGCTGCTGTGCCCTGGCTCCGTCCACCGTTGCCCTGGCTCCGCCCACCGTTGCCCTGGCTCCGCCCACCGGCTCGCCGGCTCGGATGGCCTTACTGCCCCTTCAAACTAAAAAGCCAGCCACCCCTGATCTTTTAGTTGCTAACCAACCAATTATCCCTCTCTCAGAGGGGATGGGAATTTGATCACAATACAACCATCTATTGCCTAGACCAGAATAGACAAGTATCATCTGTATAGCTATCAGCCAAGGAAACCTGATCTCTTGTCCTCCCATGGCATCCAGGAATACCTGTTTAGGGAATCTGCCTGGCAATAGTGTCCTAATCTTAAACCAATAGTGAATCATAGAAAGTCTAGCAGACAATTCAGTATTTGCTGATCCAGTTTCTAACCTAACCATAGGAGCTGGAGTCCCTGGGTATCCTGTGAAGATCTTCCTCAGAAAGACAGATTGCGCCCTTCCCACAATTTCTGTTGCCTTTACATCTCCATCTCCATCCCATATAACAAGGTCGTTTCAATCTTAACTTTCCCCGCAGTTAGTGCCTCCATTTTGGAATTTATTATAAAAGGCTGATATCCCACTTACAACCTGCAATGCTTTAACAGAAGTTTTCTTAGCATGTTCTTCCCATTTCAAAGAAGAAGAGAAAGTCAGTCCCAAGTAGGAAAAGCTCTTAACTACTTCTAAGGACTGTTTATTCACATACCACCTATTCTTCTTTCTACTTCCAAATACCATTATCTTAGTTTTACTGATATTAATTACTAATTTATCATCTGTTCAAAAAATGCTAAAATCATCTAGTAACCTTTAGAGCCCAAGCTTGGTATAGGACAATAAGACTGCATCATCTGCATACAACAAACAATTTCAGTTTTGCCGAACTTTGGAGCATGACAATCTCTTTTCCTTAAAACAGAACTTAGATCATTTAGGAAAAGGTTAAACAAAACTGGGGCCAAAACACATCCCTGTCAAACACCCTTATACGTAGGGAAAGAACTGGAAACTTACCCATTTGCTCCATAATGTATCCGGGCCGAAGAATTGTCTTAATATTCCTTAATTGAGGAAAGTAATGTAAAATCCATACCCAAATTATACAGCTTTTTCCATAGCAAAGAATGATCTACAGTATCAAATGCTGCTTTTAAATCAACAAAGGCAACATACAGCTGTCTCTTCATGCTTACATATTTGGTGGCCAAGTAATATAAAGTGAAGCATTGATCAATACATGATTGACCTGCCCTAAAACCAGCCTGCTCTTCCCCTAAGACATCCTAAATGCATTCCCCTAAATGCCTCCTCAGTCCAACGGTTTACATGGGTCAGGAGATGCTGACTATTAATTTTAGATGTTACACTTAACAAACCGATGGGCCTATAACAATCGGGATTAGAGCAATCACCTTTTTTGAAATGGGAACTATTATAGTCTCCTTCCAACCATGTGGAAATCTATTATGTAAAATAACAAAATTAATTAGATCTCAAAATATATATGACCAGAAACCCCTAAATTCGTTAAATAGTTCTGGAGGTAAATGATGACTCCAGTTTCATCATCAGTAATAAAAAAAATGCCTTCATGATTGTTCCCTTATCTCACGTACCCTTAACTCCTGAGCAGATCCTTCCTCCTCAATAGTTGATTCATTTGGTAGGATACCCAGGTAGCCTTGAGCCCAGAGGCAAACTCTTAACCATTGCCTCTCCCTGGTGATTCCCCCAACTCAGCTGCAGCTTGGCCTTATATCCTTGGTGCTTCTCAGTGGCTTACAGTTGTTCTCATTTCATGTTTATTACAGATTGGCTAAATGCCATTGTCTGATACAAATTTACAACAATAAGTATATGAATAAATAAAGATACATAAAATCCAGGGTCAAAGAACCCCTTAAACAAAACAAATTACACATCAATAAAAATGTGGCCCAACAAAATTAAATTTTACACTAATGACAATTAAATTGGGTCAACATATCTAGAACACTCCACCCAGAATCTAAAAGTGCCCTAAATGGTGTTCTCTGTACTGGTAGTGACAAGCCTGTCTCTACACCTCCTAATGCCTTCCGCTCTAGTGGCAAAATTTGCCAATTTAGATAATGTACTGGGATCTGTTTGAGAAAGTAGACATATTAATTTCTCTTTTTGGAAGAAATATCGAAGTTGCCACAATCTAGCAGGGAAATAACTTTTCCTAATTTCTTTCAGTCCTAGAGCACGAACTATGTCCTCGGTAGCTCCACTTCCACAAGAGCACAATCTCCATTCTCTAGAGATTCCCTTTCTGTTGCCCTCTAACACCACTGATGGCATTTGCGCCAATCTAAGGTTGTTTTTACATGGATGCCCCCCGCTGGGTGTGCGTGAGGGTGTTCCACCGGTGGGGGCGTCCATGGAAACGATGAGGTGGTGAGTGGAGAGATGGGTGTTCTACCGGTGTTCGCCTGTGTGAACACCACAGGTGGTGGGTGGAGGCGTGTGTGTGCACGCTCCCGATGCACACCCATCTCCACCCATCACCCACCCACCCACGGAGTCATCCTACAAAACAGAGGAGGCGAGGTGGGTGGGGATGGGTGTGTATCTGTGGGGAAGGACACACACGATCCCCATCCACCACGGCAGCACACCCACCCACCACTGCCCGTGTAAAAAGGGCCTAAGTCTGCATAGAGCCTTGACGTGACTCCAGCCCATATCTATTCTAAGATAGTTTTCCATTCCCAGATCAGTCTTCCAGAGTGAATATGGAGGAACCACCCATGAAAAGCAGATAGCAGCCAACTCCTCTTGCCATGCAATATCCATTAGTATTTGGACAACTATGGATCTTTCCCCAGATGAAAACAATCTGTTTCCACTATCAACATAGTATCCCAAGCCAATCCTACGGAAGGTGGTGTTGACAAACTTCAACCATGGAGACTGCTAGGAAGGAGTTCTAATACTATCTTCTAAAAAACACATTTTTATAAAACGTGAAGCAGGGGCCACCATAACTTTCCTAATACCCTAAAACGTTTGTGGATATAGTAGTTTTTAAATTAGGTAATCCTGTTTCTAGCCTCAAAAAGGCAGCTGGGTTTGAGGGAGCGACCCAAGTAAATTCCTAAGAAATTTATTTTAAGGTATGTTGACTGTACCATCCACTACCCACCCACAGATTTCTGATCCATGTAGGATCTGTGCAATGACCTTTGCTCTAAAAACATACAAAGAGTATAGCTGCTGAGATTGAAGGGCCCTAGACTTTGCTACTTGCATTTGTTTTATCCAACAGGTAGATTGGCATAACAAAAGACCCAAATATTTGTACTCCCTGTAGTTTAACATTATCTAACCGCCAAGGAAAATGGTTGGCCTTTCTCCAGAAGACGATTTTTGTTGTCTTATAGTTTATGACAAGTTTATTCTGTTTACATAAATCAGAAAATCTAGTCAGTGCTCTTTGTAGCCACATTGGGGTCCTAGAGATGATCATTACGTCGTCCACATACATCAGAACACCTACTGGGATATTTAGTAAGTGCGGAGGATGAAAATCAGGTCTATATATATCTTCAGTGATATCGTTACCATATACATTGAATAAAGTTGGTGCCAAAATGCAACCATGTCGAACTCCTTTCTGTATCTGAAATCTCTTCAGTTCCCCTCTGCTTTCATACCTCACTTGGGCCCATGTGTTCTGGTGAAAAGCTACAATAAGATTTAAAAGCGGCGGATATATACCAAGTCTATGCAAGGCTTACAGTTGTCTGTCATGCCCAGCTAGCATGCCTTGGCCAATCGATGAACCATACTGATTGGCTGAGGTAACCCCTTAGGAGGTTTTGGTATTACCTGGCCAGAAAGGGAGGAATCCCTGCAAAGACTTACCAGCCCCGGCTTCACCACCCTAACTGCTTTCTCTCTTGTCTCCTGCAGAATGTCCATGAGGAACTCTGTCTCTCCTCATCTGGAGCTTGATGGAGCTGGGACCATGGTGAACTGCACCATTAAAACAGAAGAGAAGATTGAGAGCTGCTACAAGTCCCCACAGGGAGCAGCAGCTGGCACTGAGACCGACTCCAGTGGCCTGCAGGGAGCACCAGTCACTGACACCCAGACGCTTACACAGGTGCAGCTAAGTCTGGTTGTTCCCTGCTTGCTTCATTGTCCATGCTCTAAGGGGCAGAGTTACATCAGAAAGGACTGTGACAACCCCTTTACCCCATCCCCTTTCTGGTGTGGTCCTACCCACTGCAGAGCATTGTGTGATGTCATGATGCCCCACTGTAAGGACCAGGGCTCAAAACAGGACTCTGGGGACCTTGGGCATGGCAGCTAACTCTGCAGTGCCACCAGTTCCCATTTGCCAGGACCCAGTATTGGCCAGAACACCTCCCCCAGTGCCGGTCAAGCCACACCCCTCCTCAGCCTTGTTCCATGCCCTCAGCTTCCTGGTTGGCTGAATCTAGTGTGTCCATCTGACCTTCCCTCCGAGAACCTGGGCCGTCTGATCGCACTGTTGAGCTTGGCCACCAGGATACTGGGGTTTGGCATCTGCCATCATCTTGCGGGGGGGTGGCATCTGTTTCGATGGGTGCCTGGCATCTGGGGGATGTGCCCCTTTGTGACTGCCCAGTGAGCCCCCTTCATGACTGCCTGGGGAGCCCACTTTGCCTGGCACCAGCTCTGCCTTATCCAGTCCAGTCCTGCCTCATCTACGCCTGCCCCCTTGGTCTGTGTGCCGATCCCCGCCATGGCCCTTGGACTCCAGTCCTGCACCAGCTCTCTGGACCTGAACCTGCACAAATTCTCCCACCATGTTTCCCTGCACCTACTCTCTGTGCCCTAGCTCGTGGTTCCTGACACCCGCAAGAGTCAGGATCATGTTAGAAAAGGTCATGACAGCCCATGTGCCCTTCTTCCTCTTTGGGTACTTTCACACGACAGTTCAAGTGATAGAGCCCATGGAAAGCTCTGTGTGATAATGCACCATGGATTTACTTCTATCGTATGAACGCACCTGCTTTGTGGTAAATCTGTGGGAAAGGTACTGCAGCTATGGGGAAATTGTCCTTGGGTCACTGTGTATTTCAAAACAAAAACAAGAAAGGATAGGTGAAACTATATAATAAAATTCCAAATATGCTATATGCATGTCCAATATACAAGAAACCATTTAGATATTAATACATTTCTAAAATCCACACTTCAACTTAAGATATTAAAAACAACAATACAAACTGCTTGACTATTGCAAGGACTTTGAACCGCTGGGAAGGAAAAGGCTACAAAAAAGAAAGATGGAAGAAATACTCTCTTGAATTAGGTCATGGAATGGAATCCTCCAGTTTGACAAGAATCACATGGATTTTGGTGCTTAGAGCCTGATGGTGGAGAAGATACTGCTTGACTATTGCAAGAACTTTGAGTTGCTGGGAAGGAAAAGGCTACAAAAAAGAAAGATGGAAGAAATACTCCCTTGACTTAGGTTATGAAATGGTTATCAGACTGTGAGCAACTGAGGAGAGAAGCAATCATGACAGCCACAGGTAGAATTAAGGGCATTAGTCTAGGTTCTATTTAAGTGGTGAGTCATAGCAGTAGACATCCTCGTTGTCGAGAGGTTGCAGCTGAAGGTGGTTAGCAGAAAGACACTGCCGGGGAAGAGAGCAAATAAGAGATATAGTAAGTTTTGCATGGAGTATACGCAAATTGTACTAGCTTTTATCTCCATAAGCTTTTTCCTTTTGGGAGCATAAAAGAATAATTTTGCAATTCTGTTACGGCGAATTAGTATCAAAAAAGAAAAATAGCATCTGTCTTCTTGGGGAGGTGATCATTGATGTTTCTTTGCGCTCTATAACCGGAGGTTGGGGAGCATAGGATTGACAAAGAGTTACGCTCATATGAAATCAGGACGGAGTGAAGGTAAAGCCCACAAGTGAAGGGAAAACAATGCAGGGATGCAGAGTGGAGTAGAGTTATTTCAATCAATTTCATTGGTTATTTTTTATGGAATTTATATCATTAATAACCTTCTCTTGTTTGCCCTCTCCTTCACAGTCTCTCCTCTCCCTGCGTGTTCCAATAGAATCACACCGATGAAGGGTTTCACCTGAAACGCATTTGTGTTGTTTTTAATATCTTAAGTTGAAGTGTGGATTTTAGAAATGTATTCATATCTAAATGGTTTCTTGTATATTGGACATGCATATAGCATATTTGGAATTTTATTCAATAGTTTCCCACCTACCCTTTCTTATTTTTGTATGTCAGTGGGTCACCCCTGGAAGGGTGGGGTTCACTGTGTATTTCCCCACATGGTGAAGTGTTTGCATGACACAAGTAAATCACCAGGAGTACTTTGCCACTTGGCAGCTGTGACAAGCGGACACACTGCTTGAGTTTTCTCAAGGCTTTCAGTGATCAGTGGTTGTTCTGGGTGTCTTTCAGGAACCACACTCCCCCTTGAACAAGGCGTTAGATTCCAGGAGGTCTGCTTTTGAGCCAGCTGTCAGCAGCCAGGAGAGGCTGGATTTGAATAAAAACTTAAAAGAGGGTAAGAAGGAATCCCGACTCAATAAGGGCGTAGCAATAATAGGTGTGGCTGTACTAGGGCTCATGAGCCTGGGGAGGGATGGGGTCATAACGCATATGGAGTGCACATAGGGTTGCTGTCTCTCCAGGTTTTGACCTAGAGTTTCTGGGCTCTGGGAATAGCACCAGTTTCTCTGGGTCAACCAGGGGTGCCTGTGGCAAACCCAGAGAATCATGGCTTCCGAGGGTGGCAGGGGGCAGCCACGTCAGAAAGGGGCGGGTCACAGGGACTTTCCTGCCCCTTTCCAACATGTCCCTGCTTCCCTAGAGTGCTGTGATGTCACAATGCTCTGGAGGTCCTATCAGCCGCCTATACAATTTTAAAGGCTGTCTGGTACCTACCAGATGCAGGATATATCTGGTGATGGGAACAGGATTTACAAAAACAATTTGACCAAAAAGACTGTGAAAGTTTATGGCATCACATGTATAAATGCTCCCAATTGTTGGCCACAGTGGAATCGCAAGTTAAATTAACCATGCGATTGTATAGGATACCGGAAGAGCTTTCTATAATGTTTAAAGGCAACTCTGCCCTGTTCTGGAGACAGTGCAGGCTGACGGGTTCCTGCCTGCATTTCTGGTGGGAATGCACTGTGATCAGACCACTGTGGATGCTTATCTGGAAACAAATTACTCCAGCTATGGAGCTTATCCTCCCATTTATGCCAGAGATATTCCTCCTGGGAATATTCCCAAGAACTAAAACGGTTGATCAATTTAAGAAAATATGTACACATACAATATTGGCAGGAATTAACATCATAGCCAGAAACTAGAAGAGCAACAGAACGCTGTCGGCGGGAGAGTGGGTCAGCTGGCTATGGCTCATCTACATGATGGAGAAGGTCCTAGCGGAAACGCACACAATAAGTTACAAGAATTCTACGATATATGGACACCATGCTACAAACTTATGAGACATAAAACCGTTCCTGCCTGTGAGCATGATGACATCCTGGACAAGGACAGTTATTAAATATGACAGGCCCCCAGTTGGCGTAACTATAGGGGCAGGATTGACAGCTCTTGCATTTCGGTTTTCTTTTCTTTTCTTTACTTTGCTGTTAGCTGGAGGGTGGGTTGTGGGTGGGACAAGGGAATGAAACAAAAAAGGAGATACTCTCCCTGTATAGCATACATTGTAGTTACCAATGACTATGCTAGTTGTATACACAAGGGGCTCTGTACTTGCCTGACAACTCCTTGTAACTGCATTCTTGGAAGTACTCAATAAAAAATCTTTTCATTCCTAAAAACAAAACAAAACACAATGCTCTGGAGAGATGAGGTTATGTCGGAAATGGGGTGTGACAGCCCTTTTGCCCCAGCCACTGTGGAGCGTTGTGACACTCTGTAAGGGGCAGGGTTACATTAGAAGGGGGTGCTGGCCGCCCCTTTGTTGCTCCAACATGGACTGGCCCCCGTCAGGTTTCCTCATAGAGGGAGATAGCAACAGTAAGTACCCACACATTCCTCTTGTGGCTGAGCAATGCCTCAGCCACCTTAGGTGCCCACACTGCCCTGAAGTACCCAGAGTTTGTGGAGGGCAGGGTTTACCGGAGTTGGAGGCACAGCATGCTGAGATGCAGGGGGATGGGGCCTGATAGTTGGAGGGAGTGCTGAGTGAGTGGGTGACACCCCCCCCCCCCCCCCCCCACACCACTAGAACAAGCCTCCTGGGCCCCACCTTCGTACCTAGTGTGCTTCACCCCCTGGCTCAGGTAAGCCATACCCACTGCCCCAGCAGCCTTGGCCTTTCCATTCTCCCCTGCCCTGGGGATCTTCTGCCCCTCCCCGCACAGTCTCCTGCCCCGGAGGTGAGGTGGCCCATTTCCTCTGCACCAGAGCTCATTCCAACCTAGTTTTGCCACTGGCTGACGGTGTTAATAAACGTACAGCCGGCACGCCGGCTACATGTCCTGCGGAGGGGGAGGCACTCCCAGCTGGGTAAGGTCAGGGAACTGAATAAACGTTCCCGCCGATTGATTGGGCCAGGGAGGAGGGGCCCGCAAAGAGACATGAGGCTGGGTGGCTGGCCCTGCCCCCACGTTGTGGCCAGTGCCCTTTCCCCCACCATGATTGGCACAGACAGCCATGGTGGGCCCCGTGCCAGGTCTGGGGTGGCTGCGCGAACATATGCACTTGCTTGGTATGACTTGCTTTGGCCCACCTGGGTGGCCCTTCCACCATAACTGTGGGCCTGGTTCCTTCCAGGCCCATGATTCCTGGGCACTTGCCTACCCAGTTTGGGGTTGTAGTGGGCCCACTAATGGCCTGCTAACAGACATGTGAGTAAGGCTCTGGCCCAGGCGGGCCATAGCAGGCAGCGTTACATCCAGTTTCTTCATTAACTCCCTCGCCCAAGTGTATCTTACATCACTTCGCCCTTTGCTTTTTTTCCCCTGCTGCCTCTTTCATGGTCTTGGCCCAGTTCTTCAGCTGGTGTGTGTGACTAGAGCTACGATGACAGAGATTGATGACTCAATACATTGACGAAAATTGTTTCTTCATTTTTCTCTCTCCCCGGTCTGCTCCTGTTGTGACAGTGATGCCGACTATTGAGAAGCTACTCTCCAGTGACTGGAAAGAGAGGCTTCTGGGAAGAAGCCCCATGGAATCCAAAGAGGTGAAAGGTGAGTAGCCCTTCTAGCTTGGTTGTAGGACAGGGGAGGCCAGACTTACCCAACACAGAATGTAGTGTGCCAGAAGTCAGCCTAAGGGGCTCTACTTTGGGGAGGGATGAGAGAGCGCCTTTGCCCTGCCCCTTTCCAACATGGCCACACCCCTTTCTGAGCACTTGGTTAGCATGGTACTACACCAACACCTCTCTCACAATCCACGTCTTGGCTGACCCTGCTGTAGGATCACTCTTCTTCCTTCCTCTGTATGCGTGGGTTCTTTCTGACACCCATCAACATCATAAGGAGTCTTTCTGCTGACTTCAGTAGGTTCTGACCCTGTATTGATATAAAAGATGGCTGGAATAGAGGGGTAATTTTGCAGTCTCCCCCAAACCTGTTACTTAGGTTGGAATTTGACATTTTAACTGAAATTTGAAACCAACCCTAATGAATATTCAAATGCTCATAATTCCAATTGGCATCCCTGTAGAGGGGATTGAAATCCACCACAGCACCCACCAACTAATGACTCGTGCCAATTTGTGGTTGAGGCCCAGTTGAGATCAGACTCTCCTAGAATAACTGGGATGCAGTCTAGGCATCTGGCCACGTAGGTTTAACCAGCTGGGGCAACTGACTGTGTTGCTTGGCTCCTTGTTTGGCTCAGGAACCCAGGAGAGCCTGGCAGAAAAGGAGCTGCAGCTCCTGGTCATGATCAACCAGCTCTCCACCCTGCGGGACCAGTTGCTCACTGCTCATTCGGAGCAGAAGAACATGGCAGCCATGTTGTTTGAGAAGCAGCAGCAGCAGATGGAGCTGGCTAGGCAACAGCAGGAACAGGTAGGTGGCAGACATTACTTGGAAATTGTCTTCTCTCTTTCCAGGCTACAGGTTGTATTTTCAGGTAGGGTGCTCTGGTGGTATTAACCTCGGACTTGGGAGTCGCAGGTTCAACTCCCTGCTCTGCCATATGCTCATACCTTCCAACAGTCCTGCACTAGGTAGGATTGCCCCACGTTGTGAGAAAATCTCATGGTCCTGCCTAAAGTGGGCAATGCCCGATTTTTGGAGGTGGTGGATGCCAGAGCACCCCAGTGCTCTCCTAGCCACTGCCAGCCCCTGCACCAGTGTATCAATGCACGATGACCTCTGGGATTGTCACTAACTACTCCATCCCCATGCATGTCTGGGACTTTGTCTTGCCTTGCCCTGTGATGGAGTTGCTCTCCCCCACAAATCCTGTGTGGCCAGGCCTCACTTAGCCAGTCCCACCACCCGCTGCACCTGGCCCAAGCCCTACTGGCGATGTCAGCCCTCACTACGTCTCTAAGTGTTTGAGCAGGAGCAGATTAAGAAGTCTTGGGGCCCCAGGCCCAAAGATGATTGCCCCAACTTTCACCCACGATAGAAAACTGCCAATATTAATTATGTATATTTAAATATTAATATATGAAAAAGGCAGAAATATAAGAATGAACTGCATTTATTGTATTTCAAATGACGGGCTTCTGTTGAACTTTAAGGGTGGAAAAATCTTGTATGATGTCATCAAAGTCTATTAGGAGTAACCAGTTTGGATTTCTTACCATGTCACATCTTTGCTGACTGTTTCAACAGTGGTCCTCATGGTAGTGCAGTGCCATCTCACACAGGCGCACTATACATAAAACTTCTTGGATGTAAGCGCCAAATGGCCAAGCCACTTAGCACCTCAGTTCCCCATCTGTGCAATGAGGAGAATAGCACTTACCAACCTCCTAAGTGAATTGTGTGGATAACACATTAAAAACTCTTCATCTAAAGTACCTGGGACTGGGAGTAAAATCCCTAATCTGGGACTCCAGTAATCAGTACATTAATTATAATTATCTAGCACGACAACATAGCAGTTGTGGTTGTTTGGGAACTCTAACTGGACGTCTCCAGACCTTAAAGTGCTTGGGTTTCTTTTGAGTGTCACCTTGCCTCTGAAATTCAATGTAGCTGAGGAGTGGCAGAGTCCATCTCTCACACAGTGTACTAGACACTCATGGTCACAGGAAGGGCAAGAAAATGTGTCAATATTCAAAGAGGGATCAGATAGTGATATAACAGGAATGCCTAAAGCTCTAATATTTAGTGCTACTAAAACTTGGAAATTAGGTAGAAAGTTTCCTGATTCATGGGCTAAGCTGAACTTTGGTCCTGGGGGACTTCAACGCCCATGCCGACGCCGGCCTTGTAGGAGTGGAGCGTGAGTTCATGGCCGCCATGGCAACCATGGACTTGTCCCGGATGGTCAACTGCCCGACCCATGTGGGGGGGGGGGCATATCCTCAACCTGGTTTTCTGTTCAGGCCTTGAGGCAGGTGGTCCGTTAGTGGGGGATGTAAGAGTTACACCCTTGTCATGGACGGACCATTATCTCCTACAGGCCAGCCTCTCAGCACACCTCCTCCAGAAGGGGAATGGACCAGTTAGGTTAGTCCGCCCTTGGAGGTTGTTGGAACCGCAGCGGTTCCAGGAGGCTCTGAGGGAGTTAGCCACTCTGCTGATATGCTGGTCCGGCATTGGAACATCTTGCTGGGGGAGGCCATTGAGAGGGTGGCTCTGAGACGTCCTCTGCCTCCGTCTCGTCACCGCATGGCCCCTTGGTTTACTGAGGGGCTGCAGTGTATGAAACAGGTAGGCAGGAGACTGGAGCGACGCTGGCGTCAGACTCGCTCTGAATCTCATCGACTTCTCCATAGGGCCCATTTGCGGTCCTATGTTGTGGCTGTGAGGACAGCAAAGAAAGAGTTCTTTGCTTCCCTCATAGCATCTGTGAAGTTGTGTCCAGCAGGGGGGGCTGTCGCCCAGTCTCAAGCAGGCTGTGGTGCGCCCCCTTCTGAAGAAGCCATCTCTGGATGTGGGTGCACTTGCCAGCTACCGCCCCGTCTCTAATCTTCCCTTTTTAGGCAAGGTTATTGAAAGGGCAGTGGCACTGCAGCTCCAGGCGCATCTGGAGAGTATCGGTTTTCTTGACCCTTTTCAGTCTGGGTTCCGCCCCGGCTATGGTACTGAGACGGCGTTGGTGGCCTTGGTGGACAATCTCCATCGGGAGATGGACGTAGGATGTTCAACATTTCTGATCCTGCTAGATCTCTCCACTGCTTTTGACACCGTGGACCATGGGCTGCTGCTGAGACAAGTGCGAGACCTGGGGGGGTCTGGACAGGACCGTCCTTGGGTGGTTCCGCTCATTCCTCTCGGGAAGAAGCCAGCGGGTGGTGTTGGGGGCTGAAACATCAAGCCCCTGGGTCTTGACCTGCGGCATTCCGCAGGGTTCGATTCTGTCTCCGTTATTATTTAATGTATATATGGAACCCCTGGGGGAGATCGTGAGAGGGTTCGGGGTGCGATGTCACCAATATGCTGATGATACTCAGTTGTACCTCCTCGTTTTTAACTGACCCAGGTCCTGCTGTCTCGATACTTTCCCAATGTTTGGAGGCCGTGGCGGATTGGATGCGGCAGAGCAGACTGAAACTTAATCCTGATAAGATGGAGGTGATAGTGGTGGGAAGGGCGAGGGGGGTGCTGGCTCCTCCTGTGTGGGGGTGGGGGGTCTGCCCTCCTGTAGCTCAGCAGGTTCGGAGTCTGGGGGTGCTGTTGGATTCGGACCTCTGTCTGGATCAGCAGGTGGAGGCGGTGGCTAAAGCCGCCTTCTGCCAGCTGTATCTAGTACGGAGCCTCCGTCCATGCATCTTCAGGCCCGACCTGGCCCCACTCATCCATGCCTTCATCACCTCGAGGCTGGACTACTGCAACGCACTCTATGTGGGGCTTCCCCTGTTTCTGGTCTGGAGGCTGCAGCTAGTGCAGAATGCGGCGGCCCGGCTCCTTACAGGGACGGGTCAGCAGGAGCACATAACACCTGTGCTCCGCACTTTGCACTGGTTGCCGATAGGGTACTGGGCCAGATTTAAGGTGTAAGTTTTGATTTATAAAGACCTACACGGTCTCGTCCACTCATACCTCGGGGACCGCCTCGCCCTCCGCGTCTCAGAGCAATCCCTGCGGTCTACTGGGGGCGCCTTCGTGGAGGTCCCCCGTGTTAGGTGGGGGGCCACAATGGAACGGGCGTTCTCGGTGGCTGGGCTGCGACTCTGGAATTCCCTCCCGGAGGAAGCCCACCTGGCCCCGGGTCTGCTGGCGTTCCGCTGAGCCTGCAAGACCTGGCTGTTCGTCCAGGCCTTCAGAGGGGAGGGGGGGGGGGGGAGATGTTTTTAGAAATGTTTACATTTTGTAAATTTATTGTTGTGTTTTAAGTGTTGTAAACCACCCCGGGATGCCGTAGGCATGAGGGGGCGGCTAATAAATATAACAAATAAAAAAATAAACTCAAACTGGTAGGATGGGAGTTCCATGGGAGGCAGACTATCCTGCATATGTCTGCTGTGTGGGTCTTGTGCCCTGAACCTTGAGGCAAGCCAGCAGCTGGAGACAAAATGGGCACCATGAGGATGAGGGCATTATGTAAATCATTTGTTTTGTAAGGTTGGGGTTTAGGGACATGATGGCACCCCTGCTAGGATTTTTACCTCTTAAATTATAGATACATATGTTTGTTCTTGTCTTGGGATGTGCACAAATCTGCGTCTGTTTGCCAGTGTTGCATGCTCAGATTTTGACGTGTGCCCATTGTCTTTCTTCAAGGGTTTCTTTCAGATCATGGGTCCATGGCCCACAATTCCCACTGTAGTCCTAGCAGTTAACATTCTAGGCCCTGTGGGGTCTAACCAGCATTAGAGAGTGGGCACTAGAGACCTCTTTCCAGCTGGGGCAAGAATTTCCATGACTCGAGAGAGGTCTTGCTTGTGCAAACGCAAGTTGGAATCTCTAGAGAGAAGCTTTCAAGCAGCTGAGGATTCACTTTTGCTTTCTCTTGGTAAACAGTCACTGTTGTGCTGCCCCCTTGGAAAGCTGGGTTCACTTCGTTTCTGAGATTGGGATTGAGGGAGAAGTTTAGCAGCAACACCTAGGCTGTTACTAGCTTCCTCCTAGATTTTGAAGATGCTCGTTGAGCTCAGGCAATGCAAAGCTTCTTGGGGGTAGCAAAGCTTCCTCTTCAGAAGCCAGCTGGAAAGCTTCAAGGGTAGCAGTCAGATGTTCCCCTCTTTTGCCATGGAAATGCAACAGTCATTTTGGTCATCATGGGTTGTGAACCCAGAGCTTCCAGAATGAAACCATGATCTAGTGCAGGACAAGCTAAAGAACTACCCCTTGTACTGACAGCTGTAGCAAAGTTACACCCCGTGGAACTGGTGCAGAGGAAGGGTTAGTGTGCATGCTATGGGTTTAGGAGGTACGGGTTCAGCCCTCTGCTGCACAACCTGCTTCCTGGGTGATCCTGAGCAGAATCATAGAGTAGGATTCGAAGGGACCTCAAGGATCTGCTAGTCCAAAATCCTGGGCAAGACAGGATCTCCTCTGCTTACAGCATCCCAGACAGATGCTTGTCCAGCTGAGTTATGAACTCATCCGGGGGAGAGACTCCACAACCTCCTTTCACAACTTATTCCATTGTCCACCAGTTCTTACAGTTAGGACGTTTTCCCTAATATTTAACCAAAAACCACATGGCTGCAATTTAATCCCATTCCCTCTTGTCTTCTGTGAGAGTGGAGGACAAATGTTCGCCATCCTTTTTGTGGCATTCTTTTACATATTTGAAAGCTCCTCTCATGTCTCCTCCACCGCCTTTCGTCTGTCTGGGCCTCAGTTTCTCCTCTGTTAACTGAAGACAGTAGCACTGCTATGCCTCAGAAGGGGAGCTATGAGGCTAAATAAATATGGTGAGGTGCCTGTTAGTATGGGGATGAGCAGCCTTGATAAAGTCAGAGAGATCACTGAACAGTGTGCTGCAAAGAATGGTATCTCCTCTAGGTATTCCAGCTCCCTGCTGCTTAGAAAACCCGAGTCCCATGTTGTCCCAAAACATTGTCTTTGTTTTGCTCTGCCCGCCCTAGGTGGCTTGCAACCCTCCCTCCCTTAGCCCCTTGGGGAGGAGCCACTGTGAATACTGGGGGCTTGTCTTTGGGGAAGAGTCTTGAGAAGGGGTGGCTGGCCAGGGGCATAGCTGTTGGTGTATGCAGGGGTGCAGCTGCTGCACCAGGGCTGATGAGCCACCCCCCCTCCCCCCCCGCACATGTATTATAGCAATACTGGGAGCCCCTGCCTGGTGAAGTGGGGTGGGGGAGGGATGCACCAGGGCTCTTTCCAAGCTAGCTCGACCCCTGCTAGGCCCAACAGTAACACCACACCACTCTCTTGTCTCCCCCTCTGACAGATTGCCAAGCAACAGCAGCAGCTTATCCAGCAGCAGCACAAGATCAATTTGCTGCAGCAGCAGATCCAGGTAAGAGCAAACTCTTCTGTCTGGGGGAAGGTGCAGCACGAAGGTAGGCACTGGGCAGGATAGCTCAGGCACTGACCTGGGAGAGTTAACTTCAAATCCTTGTTCTGCCAAATGACCTTTATATGACTTTGGATTTGTCTCTCTGGCTTCTTTTATTGAGTATTAAACTCCTATCTAGACACCCTTATTTTAGATTGAAATATGTCAATTCAGAGTAGACCCTCTTTGCCTCTTTTTGACATGGCCTTGCCCCCTGCAAAAAGTTCTACCAGTGTCCCTGGAGAACCCAGGGAATCAGGAGTCTAGAGATGATGTGTCAAAATCCAGAGACTCTGGGTCAAAGCCAGATGGATGGTAACCTGGTAACCCTCCATGTAAGTGCTATTGATGGTTCTTGGCCTATAGCACAGTTGGAATTTTTGTTCATCCCAGAAGCCTTCCTGTTAGAAGAGCTAACGTGTCAGCTTCCACCCGAAGCTCTCCATTGTGCAGGGATCTATCTTAGACTCACGGGTGTGTAGCGGAGAGGCCTGCCCTGTTACACAAAACTAATTTGCTCGCTCTCTCCCCAGCAGGTCAATATGCCCTATGTAATGATTCCAGCCTTCCCTCCCAGCCATCAACCTCTTCCTGTCACCCCTGACTCCCAAATGGCACTGCCCCTCCAGCCAATCCCTTGCAAGCCAGGTGAGAAGGGCAAAGGAGGTGGGGAATGGGATGGGGATGCAGACTCTCTGAGTGATTTTGGACATAGCATTCAAATTATGATCCACAAACCACTTGTTCCAGAAATGCCCCATTGAAGCTCTAGGGAATATCTCTGCCTTATAGGGTGGTTGCTATGTTGGTCCTAAAAGTAGTAGATGGAGACCAAGTAATTCAGATGATCTCTTTTATTGTGCCATCACCATACCATTGCCAACTAAAAGTTGGTCCTCAAAAAAGTATCATCTGAACCACTTTGTCTCCATCTCATATGTCACCTCTCTGAGATCGGGGAAGGAGGAGGGAATTCTTCCTTTGTATGGTTTATTCAGACTATGCTGTTCGGGGCTTCTCGGCGCATACAGCATCTAGCACCATAGGCTCTAATTTCATTTGGAGCCCTTAGGACAGGGGTGGGAACCTTTTCTGGCTTGGGGGCCACACTGAATATTAGTACAAGCTCTGGGGGCCACATAGAGGTTGGGGGCGGGGGTGCTTAACAGGTTTATTCAAGAAAAGGAGGGCCCAGATCATGGATCTGTGCTGTGGATCTGTCCCCTACCCTTGTGTGCAGACCCTCCTCTCTGCTCCATTATCATGAGCTCAGTTTTTCAGTACTTGGGGGTAGAGAATGGATCCAAGGGACAGATCCGGGAAGTGGAAAAGGGCCACATAAAAACTTACCGAGTGCCGCGTTTGGCCTTCAGACCTGAGGTTCCCCAGCCCTGCCCTAGGCTCTTCAGTAATGTTGCCTGTAGTAATTTCCTTGCTGTCAGATGGGGATGTAGGGCCTGCTATGAGCTTAGAGGTAGCCTTGGTTTCAGCTCCCCCTGCAAAGGCAGGGCAGGCTGACTTTGGTGCAGAGGTTAGCTGGACTGAAGAAACAGTGACTTCCCCATCTACATCAGGGATTCGTACCGCTTGCAGCTACCCCAGAGCTGGAACTGGGGCCAGGCCTGACAAGAGTCCGAGCATTTTGCAGAGACAATGTAAGACCTATTTATTTGTCCAGGCTTTTAGCAGGCAGGGATAGGATTTGGAGAGTGGCTTTAAATAGGAGTTTATATGTTTATGGGTGCCTGCCTGTTTTTGTATATATTTTATACATATCTGTATATATTTTATGTTAACTACCCTGAGCCTTCAGGGAAGGGTGGGTTAGAAATCCAAATAAATAAATAAATAAAATAAGAAGGGAGGAGGGATGGGGGTACAATTGTACTGGGCCCCCAACCTTGGGCGGGGGCTCCAGAAACTACAAGAACATTGGGTTTTAACATACACAACTCTGGCCTGGTTTGCCCACTCTAGCCTACCTGGGCCAGTGCCAAACTCCATGTGTCTGTTCTTGGTCTGCCAAATGTAGCCCAGTTCAAACCCCAGTGCGGTGGCATCCAGGCCGGTTACGCAGGCCTGGATCAAACCGGGCCCACAGTCTGGCCCCGTGAGCTGCCCAGGCAGGCCAGAGCGGGGCAAACCAAGCGGATGCATTTGTTTTCGTGCCTGCTTGACCCAGCGTAGGGAGCTGCTATGGCAGTCAGGTCAGACCAGGGGAATGTTTAGTTCCGTCCCCCGACCTGATCCGGATGGGTGTGGGGCACATCCCACTCCTGGACATGCAGCCGCCACTTTAATAATTGCAAGTAGCCTAAATAAAGTACTAATGTGGTCCGCTATCAACAGACTGCTTACTCCAGAATAGCTCCATTGAAGCCCTGCAGGACTATTCCGGAGTAAGTAGCCCTGGAATCCAGATAGGGTGGCCAGATATGCAACTTTTAGAGGACACTTATGAAAATACAGTCTGCAGGGCTGCATTGGAGCCAATGCAACCCTGCAACCTCTATTCTCATACGTGTCCTCTAAAAGTTGCATATCTGGCCTCCCTAACTCCAGAGGTTCTGATGTGGGGATGCGAGTCAGGATGGGTACACTGGTTGTACCAGGGCCTCAGATTTCTCTCAATGAGCCTGACTGAGGCCCACTCCCAGCACAGACAGGGGACATGTATGAGGCATCTGTGTACTATTTCCTACCCATCCCCTAACTTGCTCTCCTTTCTGCAGTAGAGTACCCGGTGCAGCTGCTGCACAGCCCCCCTCCTTCAGCACTGAAGAGACCCACTGCCTCAGGCCACCTCCAGATGCAGGTACCAGCCCCCCAACCCCTATCCTCATTAAGCTCCAGGCTTATGAAGGGGCATGCCTCACCGCTCCCTTCTCTGTCTCTCTTCCCTTTTCCAGGAATCCTCCCAGCCACTGAACCTAACAGCCAAGCCCAAAGGCTCTGAACTCCCCAGCGCCTCCAGCTCACCCAGCTTGAAGATGAATAGCTGCCGGTCCCTCACCCCTAACCATGGGGCCACAAGGGAGCTGCAGACCAGCCCTCCCAGCCTGCCCTTGGGTAGGTACCCGGAGATGCCCCCTGCCGTGGAACTCCAGTAGCGGGGTTGTTCCTCATTTATGCATCTTCCTTTGCACTGAGCTGCCTGAGATTACAGCCTTGATTGGCCTCCAGAAACTTGAGCCCAAGCTAGGCTGAAGCCCAGCTGCGTAGCCCGGGCTCTTCTGAGCCTCCACCCTGCCTCCCATGGAGCATTGTGGTGTCACAATGTACTGCAGGGGGGGTGAGGCTATATTGGAAAAGGGGTGGGGCTCAGACATTCCTCCAGCCCCCTTTCCAATGTGCCCACGTCCCTACAGAGATCCATAACAACACTGCACTATGTAGGGAGCGGGTCTTTCCCCAGCTAGGGAGCCTGAGGGGCACGGGATAACAGTGCGCCTGGCCTAGGCTATATGGGACTGTTTGTGTCCCAATAGGCTCAGGTTGGGTCACAGGCCTCTAACTCAGACTATTTCTCTTCTAGACTACTTGTCTGTAGAGGTTATTGGTTCTGGGGAGGAAACCTGCCCTCCATGGGAGAGGAAATAGCTAGAGACAGTGTGGGGCTGGCTGCAGATCTGAGCTTTGGGAGTGGGATAATGGGAGCCCACCCTTCCTGAGTTAAACCCTCTGGTTGTTCCCTTGATCTGTTCTAATGGGTACTGTAGACCAGGGGTAAGGAACATTTTCCCTTCTGGGGGCTACTTTGAAAATTAGGACAAGCTTTTAGTGCTGCATAGGCCTTTGGAGATGGTTCAGACATTTACCTATCTTGGAGTAACCTTTTCATCAAACGGCACATGGGTAAAACACATACAGGGGCGGGCAGTGAGAGCAACCCAGATTGCTGGCACTATAGGTAGGGCAGCCAGATTATCTCGGGGAGTCTCATTTGCTACATTCCTGGGTGTGTATCGAACTAAGGTACCCACTTCGGCAGTTTCTGGGTTGGATATTATCCCCCATCAAGTGACCAAACCCCTGGAGAGAGTGCAGAATAAGTTCCTGCACCGGATGCTCCAAGTGGGCAGTGATGTACATGGCCCAGTGTTGAGGGCAGAGACCGGAATGTTTTCTCTTCAACTGTGTGCAAAGTTTGCTTTTTTGCGATACTGGTTGAGGCTGTTGTCCTTACAGGAGGACTCTCTCCCCGGCTTATGCCTCCATGAGGAATTACTGTATGTGGGCCCCAGGGGATATGGGTGGCTTGGATATTTGGGAGTCCTGTTTCAATCCTGTGGTTTTTCGTTTAGTTATTTTTCCGATAAGATGCTAAGGGGAATTAAAAATGAAATATGGATACGGTTGGAAGATACTGAGCGGCAGGAAGATCTCGCAGCCTTGGGGGATTGGAGGGTTGCCCCATGATTAAAACAAATAAAGCTGGTATGAGGTCTAGAGGTATATTAGAACGATCTAATGAACCGGAAACTTCGAAGGTGCTATACGCTCCTTCGGTTCCAACAGGTGCAAACGGCTGTGCTGGAGGGGCTGTGCATAGGGGGGTCCCTTACCCTAAGCGTATATGCTCATGCTCTCTAGAGGGTGTTGAGACTGGAACATTTTTTGTTATCTTGTCCCTACTATGAAATGCTCAGGTTAGTTTGGATCCAACCATTGGTTGTGGGGATAAGACTCCTGGAGCCAGGCCAGGGTTATAAATGGCTTCTGCGGAAGTCAAATCCAGAGGATAAAATGGCTCTGGCAATTTTGGTCTGGTTAGCATCTAAAAGATGGAAGGTGTTAATTGGGGGGTGTAAGTTGATTGGGGATTCATATTGAGGATATCCCTGAGATTGTGCAGAGGGAGGATTTTTATTTGTATCGTGAACTGGTAGGCAGCAGGCATGAAATATCTTATGCATTTACCTAAGCATTATGTTGTGTTATAGTATGTTGTGCATTGGCAAGTGATGGCTATAGAGGGAGTTGATGCCAAATAAAAATTATTATTTTATTATGAGGGAATGGGATGGACTCCTGCCGTTCTAGAGCGGTAACGGTATTGAGGCAAGGGCAATGGCTGAGATAGTTCCAGTGGATTTGGTATGAAGGGTTCAGGTTGGTCTCAGCTATTGTAATGATAGTTATGGTTGCTCAGTCCAATTGTTAGGGGGATGGACACCCCTCTATGTACTTAAATTGAATGATTAATTCCATATTTTGTATAACTGGATTTGATAATTGCCATCTGTCATGGCTTGGGCACCTTGTAATAGAAGCCCTATGTTCAGGGGACAAGCTCCGCCGCGGTAACCCCCGTAGAAGAGCAAGGCATTACCTTTAGCTTTTTGCTTCCTTTGTATGACCTCTGTTATAGAGGTTGGCTGACATAAGATGTTATATTTACAGTAAAGACAATGTGGAAGTATTTTATTTTAATGGGGCGTTTATGCCTTCTATGTATGTGACCATTTTACTGGATTGTAATGAGTGTGGCTAACGGCAAAAGCCAGCCGAAATAAATAAATAATTTTTTAAAAAATATATAGACTGCATAGAAGTTGCGGGAAGGACTGCACTCAGGAAGAGGAGGGTCCCAATCATGGATCTATGTCATGGATCTGTCCCCTATTATTTTGTGTGTGCCCACATCTCTGCTCTCTTACCCTGATCAAAGTCTTTCAGCATCTGGGGGCAGGAACTGGATCCAGGGTGCAGATTCAGGAACTGGAAAGGGCCAAATAAAACCTAGCTGTAGGTCACACATTGTCCCTGGACCGTAGGTTTCCCACCCCTGCTGCAGACAAACCATAGATATATGGATGCTTAGGGCTGCAGTTTTGTCTTTTGAAGAGAGTCTCTGAGGGAACCCATTTGCAGGATAGAACAATGCTCATCTGATCCAGATTCTACCATGTGGTTTCCATCCTCAGGGTTCCTGGGAGAGGGCGATGCCATAACCAAAGCGATCCAGGATGCACGGCAGCTTCTGCATGGCCATAGCGGGGTCCTAGAGGGTTCTCCAAGCAATGCGTACAGGAAGGTGAGTGCTAGCAGCACTGGCAGCTGCTTAGATCTGGCCCTTGGTCAAATGGAGAGGTCTGAGGGCCTCTTTGAAGAGCATCAGAGAGAGCCAGGATTTGTGGGGTGGGTCTGAACAGCTGCAGCGCAGGCTCAACCCCATAGAGCTTGATGGACAGTAACTTTATAATAGGTTCTTTTGGGCCATCTTATTGGATTGAATAGAGAATTCTTGTCCTGCTGCGAATTTCTGTAGGGTGGCTCAAACCCTTTCTAGAGAGAGACCCTTTTTTTCCTAAGAAGACCTTAGCACTTTAGAGACTCAGTTAGGGAATCCAATTTCTTGAGGGCCCGGTTTTGGTTCTTTCTGGGGAGTCTCCTAAAGGACAGTGGGATTTTGCTCTGCGTGAGGCCTGCTGCTCTTTCCCAAGATAATAGTGGGTGTTTTTAGACACACATTTCTCCTGGATGTTTGCTGTTACATCCTGAACTTTCTGTGTGTCTAAATCACTCGCCCAGATCTTAAACATCCAGATCTTTGAACTTCTGCATAGAACGTCTCCCAGAACTTGTGTGTGTAAAAAGTTCTCCTGGTAAACTGCTTTGCTCCAGGCAGCTGTGGTCACTTGGTTTCCATGGCAGCCTTTCACATCTACAGATGTGGCTACTTTAGGCTGCCTCAGGGCAGTGTTTGTGTGAAGAATGCACCCAGGAACTGCCTCAGGGCAGTGTATGTGTGTGTGAACAATGCATCCGGAACTTACTTGTGGACTTGTAAACCCAGAAGATTGAAAAATCTGGAACTTTAAGGTGTGTGTAAAAATGCCCAGTGTTGGGTTTGGTGTCTACCATTACAGGGATCCTCTACCATGGTGGGATGGACAAGGAATAGATCCCTGGTGAGGCAATGTGTCAGGTGGGGGAACAGCTACTGGACCCCTGGCTCTGCCCTGGCTGATCCTAGAGAGAACTGCCAAAATGGCCCTGCCCTGCGTACTGAATTCTAATTGGTGCTTTGGACACCAATCAAAATTCACGTTCCAGAGAAGTGAGCAACCACTGCCACTTTGGAGATCTCCTCAAGTCAGTTGCTCTGAGGGGAGAATTACATCAGCAGCAACCACAGTAGCACCACCAGGGAGAGGCAGGTCACNACAGGTAGTTTGTTCCAGTTCCTGGATCTGCCTCCTGGATCGGCAATGAAAGACTGAGCTCAGGGTAAGGGGGGGAGAGATGAAGGCATGAGTAGGGTTGCCACCTTCTCAGGTGCTTTTACTTGGAAAGAGGCAGGGCCCCACCAAAATGGGGCAGGGTAAGATGTCACGAGTCACAACACGCCAAATGGGACAAAGATCCAAATCTTTGCCCCAGACCCTGGCAGGCACCCTGGGTAGCCCAGGGCAATACAGGCTTCAGTCAGAGCCAGGGGACAATGCTGAAAGACCTGAGACACCAGGTGAAACGTGGAAGTGTGGTAACCTTAGGGGAGCTATATGTACGTGTGTGTGATAAGGAGGCATCAAGTACCATAGAGACGATGAAACGGGGCATGATCTAAAGCTTGGCAACCCCACACAACCCTGCATTGTGTGCATTGCCCTAGAAAAAGTCCTGCTGGCTGGACAGCCTGCCTAGGAGACTCATAGGTTAATATAGGCCAGAAAAGTCTCCTGGGTTGCACAGGCCACCAGATCCCACCCAACAGGCCAAACCCAGTTCTTGATCTTGAGACAGAGTTTTAGCCCCATAGCACTTTCCTGGGGAAAGGTTCACGGCCAGCCACTCCCTCTGCAGTGTTGAGAGCTTGCAGTAACCCCACCTCCCTATGTGCCTTCAGGACCACATTGGCTTGGATTCCTCGCCCATCAAAGAGCGGATGGAGGAGAGCTGTGTACACAGGCTGGACGAATCCATGATGACCTGTGATATGGACGGTAAAGACAAGGGGCGCTTATCTTAAGCAGCTGGGTGCACTGCAATAATTGGGTCAGCCCCAACTAGAGTTGCCACCTCCCCTGGAAGGTTTGCTACAAAGGGAGTGGGGTAATGACGAACGTGGGAGGGACAAAGTGACTTTCCCACCCCTTTTTAATGTGGCTTGGCTCTACCCCCTTCCAAGTGTTGTGGCGGCCCCACTCCTTGTGAAGAGCTGTGATAAGTCAGAAAGGGGCAGGAGGATCTCTTTGCCCCACCCTCAGTCTGACGTGGCCCTGACTCCGAGTGGCCGCTGAAGTCCTGATTTCTCTGGGTTTTCCGGGTACCTGGAGCCCCAAAATAATGGATTCAAACCACCTCCCCAGCCTACAATGCAAGGCAGCTAGTTCATGACTTGCACTGTAAGTTGGGGAGAATGCTACTGCTGCACTTATGCAGCGCAGACCCCTCCCCGGAGGGCCGCAAATTTAAGGGGAGGGGCATTTTGCTGTCCCTCTTAAATTTGCCCCCACCTCCCCCCCTTACACTGCCGCCTACCTGTGCCTAGAATAGGGTGGGGAACCTTTCCCTCCTGTTGGCCACTTCAAAAAATGTTACAAGCTCCATGGGCCGGATAGGAGTCGATGGCAGAAGCATTTAAGGGGCGAGATGGGGACAGTCCAGATCATGGATCTGTGCCCTGGATCTATCCCCTGTCCTTCAGTCCATACTCCACCCTCCACTTCCTTCCCTTGAGCTCACTCTTTCAGTGCTTGTTTGTTGGGACTGCATCCATGGACCAGATGCAGGAATTGGAAAGGGGCCAAATAAAAAACCACCATGGGCTGGATTTGGCCCATGAGCCAGAGGTCCCTGCCCTTAACCTAGAGGTAAAGCTGGATCTGTGAGAGCACCCATGATTCACATGGAACCTGCAAGTTCAAAGCCCAAGTTGTCTCAAACTGAGTTTCAAAAAATGGAAGCACCCTCAAATTAATGGACACTGGGGGGTTTCTTTCTTAATTTGTGACCTATGTAGCATTTGTGTCCCTAGGGGAAAGCCTAGTGCTGTAGTTTCCTATGCCATTAATGTCCCTTGGCCCTACTACCTTTACTTAACATAAGAACAGCTCTTACCACTTTAGAAGAAGCAGCTGGACATTCTGTCCTATTGCTACTTGTATTTTAATAGTAATAATAACTATTATTTTTCATTTCTAGGCGCTCCCCTGCCAAGTGGTACTCAGAGCACTTTATAACATACAAACATCTTGATTTGTAACCCATCCCCATCCCCAAAATGGGTCCGGACAGCTTACAACGTTTTGAAAAAACAACTCTACTATAAAACATCATCACTATAAATATGCATATAAAATACATCCCACACCTCCCGATAACCCGCCAACCCATCCCACCTACTCCTCCAGCTCTCACCTGGAGAGAGAAGGGCCCTGGCCAAACCAAGGAGCTACCCAACCCAAACCACCCACTCCCCCATCTCTGACCAATGGAGTCTACCCAGACTATGCCACTGTCATGGACCCCTGTTCGCCTCACCAGGCCCCAACCCCCTGTATCCTGGTACTCAGGCAAGCTCACGCCTGTCCTGTAGCCAGCTTTATGGCTGAGTGGGGAAATCCGCCCCCCTGGGGGTGCAGGCAAAGGCAGAGAGAGAGAGATTCCCCCTCCCCTGGGGGTGTCTACCTGGAACAATGACCAGACCAACTCAGGAGTCTAGTTAGCATCCAACTCTACTAACAGCAGAGACAGGGGTAGAGGATAGGTGAGGTACAGCACACAGCCAGTACTGGTGAATAGAGAGCAAAAGGGCAATAGTTGCATGTTCCATTCTGCAGTTCCTTCTCCGTGCTCCCCAGCTGGCCCAGAAAGAGGGGTACAGTCCCCCTGTAGAGCCAGCTCTCCCCAAGCTACCGCTCCAGTTCCCAACTCTCAGCAGCTCCCCCCTGCAGTGTACAGCTTCCTTTGTTCCAGGGACTCGCCCTGAATTGCCCAGTGCCCAGAGTATTTAAGCCAATCAACCCCACCTCGCCCAGATATCTGACTGCCCCCCTGAGTGTCTTCAGAGTAGCCAACTTGAACTCCAGGTCAGGCTTAGAAATGCCATCGGACCTACTCACATGGCCACCATGTGCTTCTGTTTACTGTCAATGACTCATTCTCCTGGCTGCCTCTCCCTCATCTTCAGTTCAGCATTCACCACACCCACATACACATCTCGCCCACTCTCCCTGGCCACAGCATAGCCCCATAAAAGAGACAATGCAAAACAAAAGGGACTATAATATAGGGAGTGGGACTAAAAGTAAGAGCGATAAGGTGGCAAATTCTTCATGGCAGCACACCTTTGTGGCATGGCCACACACAGCCTGAGAACAGTTGGCACCCTTTGATGTCGCCTCCAGGCAGCTTGATCCCCTTATGAAGCTGTATCTGAGGGGAAAGCAGATGGCACCAATCAGGAGGGAACAGCCCCCAGACAGTCAAACCCCTTCCCACACCTTAGAGTTATTTTGCTCTAATTTTCATGTCTTTTCCTGCCTTCTCTCTTAACAGGCTCCCGACACTTCCCCGAATCGAGGAACAACAACCACATAAAGCGGCCCATGAATGCCTTCATGGTGTGGGCCAAGGATGAGAGGCGGAAGATTCTACAAGCCTTTCCAGACATGCACAACTCCAGTATCAGCAAAATCCTGGGTAAGAGGCGTTCTATCCCTTTCAGCATTTTGCTGAGCCCTTCAGACATCAACCACCATGTACCCCTAAGACTTTGCAGGCTACCTGTGGGCTAAAGACCGGGATGAAATGAGAGAAGCAAACCCCTTTCTGTCTGGGGACAATCCGTTATAGCAATCTGGTCCCTTGAATCCAGCACGTGGGCATGTAAGTAGACAAGGAAGCAGGATCTTTAAGATAAACCATTCCATAACCTCACATCACAGAGATAAGGAAAGGTCTGTTCTGGGGACCACTTCAACAGCCCCACGTGGAGAAGACTTATTTTTGTCTCTGCTTGATCCCCGTGTTGCCCAGCCAGATGTGGACTAATGCACTACAGCAGGACTCGGGAAGCTCCAGCATACAGGCTGAATCCAACCTGTGGCTGTGTTTTGTTTCGTTCCTTTCCAGTTCCTAGATCTGGCCCGGGGAGCTAGACTCTACTCTTAAGCACTGGGAGAGTGAGCTCAGGGGGAAGGGTCAGAAATGAGGGCAGGCACTTAAGGATATGGGGATGGATCCATGTCACAGATCCATGATCCGGACCTTCCCCTTCATTCTCCCATCCTGAGTACACTCTTTAAGCACCTCCACCCCAACAGGTCAGCCTGCAGAACATGGGAGGGGAAAAATTCCTAAACTCACCCCTTCAATCTTGATTTCAGTCTCTCATTCCGTCTTGGCCAGTATGTGAGCCATAGGCACATGATTTTACATTTTGAATGACAAACCTCCTTACTATTGATTAACTAGATGGCTCTTGAGGTCCCTTCCAACCCCACGATTCTGTGATTTAAGATGCTAACGTTATAGAACACCCCTCCTCTTTCTTCTGCTAGTGAAAAAAAAACCCTGTGCTGTACATAGTGCTGCAAAGGGTTTCTCATTCTCTCTGTCTCTCTTGCATGTGCATAGTTCCCATAGTGTGCCGTGGCGCTGAACTGTCACTCTGTCAACTAGCTAGTGCAGTCTGGCTGTCTATTTAAAGACGCAGGTGTGGTCTCCAAACAGTTAGTCCCCCTAGGCTGCTAGGAGGGAAGACCCAATAGTGTAACATCGAGGTTTTGTGGCTCGCCTGAGCGTGTGTAATTTGGGCTCATGCACTTTTTAAGCGCCTTGTTATAACCCATTGCAACTGCAGGTGTCCTAAAGAGGGATGCTTTGTGGCAGGCTACCTGTTAATACAGAATGATTCAGCAGCATTAAATAACGGGTGGAAATGTTTTGTACGTGTGGCTTGGGTTCTTTTGAGCTTAGAAGGAATAGAAAAAGCTCAGGGGTATCTTTGTATCAATAGCTCTGGAACCAGCACTTGCCTGAGCTGCGGTTTCTGTGTGCATCTTAAAGATGCACAAACCTGCATCTGTATGTGTAAAAATACTGCTGTCTGTACTATTTATACTGTTAGCCACGTGCCTCGCAGTCTTCAGTATGTGTTCTAACATACGGTTAACTTGTGGAACTCATTGACAAAAGCTGTTGTGAAGGCCAATAGCGTAACAGGGTTCGAAAAAGGATTGGATGAGTCCAAAAATGGCTATTAGTCAAGTTGATCAGGGGATGAGGCCACCAGCTGCTAGGGGCTGGGAATGAATAGCAGAAAATGGATCACCCCCTTATGACCTGTTGTGCACTTTTCTGAAGCAATCAGAGCTGGCTACTATCAGAGAAAGGATGCTGGCCTAGGTGGGTCATTGGTCTGACCCAGCATAGTACTTCTTATGTGCATCCTCACAGGAGTCTCAACCTGCTGGACAAGATGATGGCTCAATAGATTGGGATACTGTAGGGCTCATCGCACTAAGAGAGATACTCCTTGAACACTTGCTCCCATATGTAGTCTACTTGCATAGGTGCCATATCTGGTCTCTCCAGGGGACTCAATTCTCCACTGTCCTGGTCATTTACACCAGTCTGAGACACTCCCATTTGGATCTGGCAGCATTTTACATCCCTTTGGGCTGGTGCAAATGACCAGATGAATCTGGCTCCTAAATGTTTTAGTTCTATCATTGATCTTTTCCTTGAGTGTGTTTGTGTAAGAAGATGGCTCCAGCATCGATCAGCCTGTTGCTGCTCTACAGTCAGGGCTGGGTTTAAAAGGCAGGGGAGCCCTGCATAGGGCCCCACTCTTTACTGGGCCCTGTGAGCATGCCTAGTCAGCCCCACAGAGGCAGGCAGCTCTGTGTCTATATGAATAACAGCCTGGCCCTGCCTCACAGGAATATTGTGAGACTAAATATAAAAAACGTAGCTAGTGTCATACCCGCTCAGACCAATGGTCCATCTAGCCACGGGGAAGCTTCGGCTGCTTCAGAGACGTGCACAATAGGTCATCATGGAGTGCTCCACCTCTTGCTTCCTGGTGCGTGGGTCACTCCTGACTGGACCATAGTGCTTCCTCCTGGCTCCCCCCAGTGTGGCCTGCCTAACAGCCTGCGAGCCAGGCAATAAAGCAAGGCAGAATTCATTGAATGGGAGCCAGGAGGAAGCACAGCAGAAGTGACCCATGGACCAGGCGTGGATTGCAGGCCCGAGATTTTATGCCGTGGATCCCTCTCCTTTCCTTGAGCGCATGCCGTCATCTCCGCTCTCTTCCCCTGAGCTCACTCTTTCAGCGCTGCAAGGCAGGAACTGGATCCATGGGCCAGATCCAGCAATTGGAAAGGGACCAAATAAAAACAAATAGCTGTAGGCTGGATTTTGCCTGTGGGCTGTCTGTTCCCCTCCCCTGGTTTAACTGTTCATCTCAAATCTGTCTATACTAGGATGTTACCACAACCTAAGCTATATATACTACTCCATCCCCCCCTTCCTACATCGGCACCTTGGGGACCTAATCTCATTTAAGATTGTTGCCATCGACTGTAGAAACAAACAGAAGTAATGGGGAGAGTAGAAAAGTTTATTTGCATAAATTGACTTATGCAAAAGAGATGCCCCATGCAACTTAGGCAGGGCATTGTCCTCAGTTGACAAGTGGTGAGAGGCATGCGAGACACCAGAGGACAATGCAGGCGTAGAGGACATGGGATATTGGCATGCAAGGCGCTTCCCTGGCCCACGCTCATGAATGAATGTGCTGATCCCGGCCACCGTTAGCAGGCAGTCCACCTGTCACTAATGAGGCTGCCTGCCTCGTGCTGACCTTCCCCATCACCTCCCCACGCCACGCTGCCTGGCAAAGGTATGGCCAGCAGGTGCGGAGGCTAAAATAGGCCGCCCTGCCGTGTGACTCGCATTCCCCCGGCTCGCTGACCTTTACCGTCCTCCCCACCAGGGAGCATGCAAAGAATGCAGGCTGGAGAGAATGGAAAGGTAAAGCCCAGGAGGGGTCCATGGAGGGAGGAATGGGGGCAGGAGAAACCATACATTACCTTATCCAAGCAAATTCAAAAGGACCTGATTTAAAGAAACTAGCAGAGCCCTTCCATCAGCTGCAAGCCTCAGGGTAGCAGTGGTTTAGTGCTGTGGATCTAGGGGACTTGCAGCCCTCCCCTGGCCTCCCTGCTCCATCCCTTGACCTCCACAAAATGGTGTCATCCAGCTTCCTAGCAATTGAATTGTGTTTTGCATTGGGATCCATCTCACACAGGAAGGGACACTGCTTCTCTGGACGTCCACCTGGAGAGGGCGGGCCCATGTCGGAGAGGGCAGGGCAAAGTGGCAGTCGTGCCCCTTTTGATGTAATGCCACTTTTTAGACATCATGACAGCACAGCATTCCTCGGGGTGGGACCATGTCAGAAAGGGGTCTGGGCAAAAGCAACAGTCATGGCTTTTTCTGATGTAACACTGCCCCTTACAGAGTGCCATGATGATCAGTAAGGACACTCCATAGGGTCAGAGTCACATTGTAAAGGGAGCAGGAAAGTCACTGTGGCCTTTTCCTTTCTGACATGGCTGCCTCCTGCTGCTCCTAGAGTTAGCCACAGGGGCTCCTGGGTGACCCCGAGAAATCAAGAGTTTCCTCCAGAGCCCAGAGACTGAGTCAACCCAGTGGGTCAGATTAGATCAGGGGTGGGCAAAGTTCTCCAACCCAAGGGCCTCATACCAAAATTTCCATATTGCCAAGAGCGACAACATGCATTACATCAATTGCAGCTTCCCCCAATCCCAGGGATGGGGCAATGCTGCTACCTACCTACCTCCCCTCATATCCTCCCCATACATCAGAGCTCTGGCTCCCAGGTGATCTGTTGGGTTTGGACAGCAGCAATAGTGGCACAGGGCTTGTGAGGCTCCAGCAGCTGAAATGGTGGCTCAGCTTCACTTGCTTGAGGAAACGGCACGGGTATGCCCCAGGCAGCCACTTCTGGCAAGAGTCACTGTACAGATGCCCAAGAGCCATATATAGGTCCTGAGCTGCCATCTGCCCACCTGTGGACTAGAGAGCCTGACGGTCCCTTTATGAGCTTGGAGTCTAGGACTTGTGCTGGTGTTCGGGAGGAGAAGGTGCACCATGCAACTTAACACGCCGGGCTGGGAATTGACATTACTGTGTGGTGGGTTCGAATTCGGGCACAGACTTTCTGTACCACTTCCCCACTCTTGTGTCTTAGTTTCCCCATCTATAAAATAGGAATATCTCCCTCCCTATTTTGCCAGAGGGTTGGGACAGTCCCTTAATTACTACTACTAATCATTTCTATGGGGCTAGTAGGAGACCGCAGCGCTTCACTGTGACAGTCACGGATTTTGGAGACAGTCCCTGCCCAGCGGGCTTACAATCTAAGATGGACATGGGAGAGAGAGACGCACATTCTCATTTTACAGATGGGGAACTGAGGCTGAGACTTACCCAAGGAGTTCATGGCGAGGGCAGGATTCAAACTCTGGCTTCCCAGGTCCAAGTCCAGCACCTTATCTGCTACACCACGCTGGCTCGCTAGGCTGAGAGGCTGTGACTTGCCAGGGCCACCCATGAGTGCATGGTTATGGTGGGATTTGAATCCTGGCCTCCCAGGTCCTGTTTGCAATGTGCTGGGCGTGTCATGGAAAATGGTGCTGGGATGGTTATTGTTTAAACCCAGAGATGGGTCCCCAATGCCACCCCATTTCCTTTGCCATACTTTGAGGAATCACCTACCGAGCCATGACCGATCGGCCAAGCCAGCATCTGCAGAAAAGGCTTTGAAGGCCTAATGGTCACGCTTCTTAATAAGCTCCCAGCTGTAAATTATTAACAAATGGTAAATAAATGAATAGTTAGAAGTTTTAACATGGTTAGTCAATTGGGATGAAGTGTTATAGAATCTGGTAGGCTGGTTACTGCTGTGTTTTATAACTGTCTGTAGCTGTGGTCCCCAAACGTTTGGCCGGTGGGGCCACATTTTCCTATAGGAAATATACAAAATGGGAAATTCCCATTTCCCTGCCTCCTCACCCCCACGGCCTACCCACTGATGTGCCCTCTGCTGTCCTATCGTTCAGGGTCCCCTTCTCCCCTGTAACTAAGCTAAGCATGTGCATGTGTTACTTCTCAACTGCATGAATGTATCCCTGTCTCTCTTTCTCTTCTCCTCTCCCATGTCTCTCCTTCCTTGTCTATCTTAGATAGTAAGCCCTTTGGGGCAGGGACCAGTCTTAGTGCCAGGTACATTGCCGGCGCTATAGAAATACTTCATACTAATAATCATTTTGAAGCTTAAATATAATCTATGATGACCCAGACAAGTTACAACAGAGAGATGCGAAGTATCCCAAATATGAATTAAGCCCGTGACCCCATCTGTACGATCCCTCTTGGGTCCTAGCCACACCGTTCAGGAACCTGCTCTAGGGGACCCCCTACTGATGGAGTTGTCCCCAGATGGAGCATATATTGCTCAGCTTAGAAACATGCTTCTAACACCTATTAATTGTTAACCCTTTTCTTACTGCCAGGCTCCCGGTGGAAGTCCATGTCGAATCAGGAGAAGCAGCCCTACTACGAGGAGCAGGCGCGGCTGAGCCGACAGCATCTGGAGAAGTATCCCGACTATAAGTACAAGCCCCGGCCCAAGCGCACCTGCATTGTGGAGGGAAAGCGGCTCCGCGTGGGCGAATATAAGGCGCTGATGAGGAACCGGCGGCAGGACGCCAGGCAGGGCTACCTGATAGCGTGAGACTCCCCCGTCCCATTGTTCCACCTGCTCCCCAGAAATGTGTCCAGGTCTTGTAACTGCCTGTTGCTGGAATTCAGCCACCAGTTCACCCAGAGACTCTGGTTTTAACTCAGAATCTCCAGGCTTCAGGGTAAGCCTTGATTTCTCTGGGTCAGCCAGTCCCCTCTCCCCCCTGCCCGATAACTTGGAGAATCAGGGTTTCTGGGGTGGCAGGGGGTGGCCGCATCAGGAAGGGGTTGGACCCTCGAGATTTTTGTGCCCCCTTTCCAATGTGGCCCCGCCCAACGTGTCACAACACTGTGAGGGACAGATACCTGAGAAAGGTCTAGCGTGTTTGGACTCTCTGGGCTCAGGGGAGTAGCTAGATTGGAGATGGACTAGCCACACTACTTTCCCTCCCAGAGCCAGGGGGTGCAGCTGCACCAGGGAGCAGGCCCCCACCCCCAGGCTCAGGGACCCCAGTACAGCTGCACATCTGTCTCTCTCATAGCTGTGCGCTGCCCTTGCCTTTCCTACCCTTAAGCTGGCCGATGGAAAACCAGTATGTTTAGCATTTGGACAGCAGGAGCCAGGGCTGTGCGGCACGGGAGAGGAGACCATGCTGACTGAGGGGTCCTCTGCTTTTTAGGCCCCAGGGAAGCCAGATGTCCGCCGCCTCTTCAGACCTCCTGTACCAGCGATCGGTGGGGATGCCTCTGGGCCCTCCCCTGTTAGATCACTACCTGCCCCGCGCCATGGACTCCAACATGCCTGTCATCATCAACACGCGCAGCCTGAAAGTGGAGGAGGCCGACGGGGCTGAGGATGGACACTCGGTGCCTGATGGCGAGATGTACCACTACAGCGAAGACGAGGACTCCGAGGGCGAGGACAAGAGCGACGGGGAGCTGGTGGTTCTCACAGACTGAGCCCGTGGCGCTGGGGATGAGGGGGCAGCTTCGGCCTTTGCCCCACACCCTGTACAGATTCAACAGAAGAACTGGGTGGGGGAGGGATAGGGGAGGGGAGGATTGCCAGCATATCGCAGCTGTGCCAGACAGGCAGATTGGGCTGGCACAGGGGGCAGTGCAGGATGTATATAGCGATGGGTGTGGAGGGAGAAAGGCTCTTGCTTGCATTCCAGTGTGCCAGGCATCCGTAGCCTTACTCCTTCTTTGTGAGAGGATTGTTGGCAGGTATCCAAAACCTGGCTGGGGATGGCACTCACTGGAGGGAGATCCCAGCCGTGCCGCAGGCACTGGGAAGCATTTTCTGGCCAGGGTGGGAGCTTCTGGGTCATGCCTTCAGGATGGGCGGCAGGGAAACCCCAAGGCTCTGAGAGCTAAATAAGGGGGCTCAGTGCTAAGTGTGTGAACGCACAGTGGGGCTGGCAGGATAGGGAAACAGTCCCCACCCCCCGAGGCTGCAGTCACCTGGATTGTGGGCTTCTGTGGCTTCCTTCCCCTGCAGCCTCTTCCCCAGAACCAGCCAGCGCAGGGGCAGAGAGAGTGCTGGGACACTCCTGCTGAGTGCCCTGGACTCGAGGCAAAGCGGATGGGGGAAAGGGCTAAGTAAATGGCATCAGCTTGGGGACGAGGGCAAGGGATCAGATTGTCCGCCCCGCTCTTGCCATCGGTGACCCAAACGGTGCAGTGGAAAGGCTCCTTCAGGGCTCACTGCATGGCGCACTCTCTCTGACAGTGCACACCCATGGATATTTGGGGGTGGGGAGGTGCTGGCTTTTCACTGTAGAGCTCGGAGCTGGGGTGCATTTGTGATGCCCATGTGGGAAGCCCCCAAGCTACTTGGGCTTTCCTGTTGCCAGGCAAATGGAGAACTCTTCAGTGTCAGCTTTTGGGTGATTGGAGGGAGTCAGGTGACTTGTCTGCTCTGGCTCTGCAGGGGTTAAACCACCAGCCCAGGCACTCTATTGTCCATTGTCCCTGCCAGCCCCACCTCATAGAAAGCTGCTGTGTAGCCAGCTCAGCACAGCCCTCACCTGTTCCCAGCCCTGCCAGCTGCAGTGGCTACAGCAGGCAGCCTTCCTGGGGCCTTTCCAGCTCCTTCCACCCAGTGTCTGGGTGGAACACTTGTTTCCCATTCATCCCGGGTGCCAGTCTGTCCTGCCCTCCTCCCTGCCCCACCCCCCCTCTCTTCTGTGTTTTCTTTCTTTCGATTCCCACTGCTTCTCTCACGCCTGCCAGGAAATTCCCATGGAGCCATTTTTAGCTCTTGAGTGGCTGAGGTCTCAGAGGGGCCCTTTATATTCCTAACAGCCCTGGCCCAGTTTGTAAATAAAGCTGCTGCCCATTTCTCTGCTACAATTCCGGCCACCCCTTGTGGCATGGAAAGCTGAGCAGGGGCTCGGTGGATGGGTGGGACATCAGATAAGCAGGATTTACTGACAGTCTGCAGCAGGCAGAGAGGGGCTGCAATCCCCCAATGTGCCACACTGCCTAAGGGAATCGATTGGGTCTTTTAACCCTTCCCCAAGGGTATTAAATCATTTATCCAACAGATTACAACAAAGATCCCCTCCAAACTCACCCCAACCAAACCCTCCAGGGCTGAATGTGAACAGCATAGTCAATGCCTCAGAGCTGGAAACTCGCTATACCTGCAGTGACCATCCTAGCAAGGAGCATGGCGCTCTCTGGTGGCACAAGCAGGCATGACAGCAAAGAGCTCATCCGTAAAGGAGTCACTTGAAAGTAATCAGGGTGTTTTTTTCTTTTCTTTTTCCCGTGCTTGAGGGTAGTGACTGGGTCTGTGGGAAAGGGGCCAAATGAGTAACAGCTGCAGGTGGCATTTGGCCCGTAGCTGCAGGTTCCCCACTCCTGCAGTAAAGTGAGTGTTGGCCCAGGCAGGCTGAGACTAACCCTAAGTCAAGTCCTTGTCTCTTGTTTGCAAATGCAGCAACAAGGGCAGCGTCCTAGCTGACCCCATCTGCTGGCTCTGCGGCACTTTTATTTGGCTTAAAACCCGCTGCTTCCTTTTTTCTACTTGCCGCTGACCTCCCTGATCCAAACCATTGCAATCAATGGGAGTCTTCACACATACCTCAATGGGGTCTGAACAGAATCCCCTACTGTTCCTCTACTTAGCCAAGTGCTCCCCTTCTCCCTGGGATGGCCCCCCTTATCCAGGCTTGAATCCAGGTTCTCTCTTCATGTCATTTTGTGTCTGATTTGTGTGTCTCTTTCCTTTGTTCATGCAACAAAAGACATTCATGGCCCAAGCAGAAGTAAGTGACCTCTAGGTTCAAGGCATCCCCTCTCCCTCCCATAAGGAAGAGGTTTAGATTTAAGGGTTTCAGAGCACCACATGGGAAGGCTTTGATAGGGCTTTTTCTAGCTATCCTCTGTGTAAATAGACATGCCAGTCACCCTGGTACCACGTGTGGGCAACACTCAGCACAGGTCGCTGCCTTAGAGGGAGGGAGGGATATGTGTGTGTGTGTGAGTGAGTGAATGGGCAAGTGTTAAAATTAGTGCGTGCTGGGAAATAATGGATGATGAAAGTCTTCTTTCTTCCAAAACATTTTTATGGGATTTTCCAGTTTCTCATTGAAACAAAGAAAATTCCTTTTTGTTTTGAACTCAGTGTTTCATTTTAAAAAAATTATTCCTTTTCCTCTACTTTTATCATTCCTTCCATTCCCCACCCCCTCCCCCACTGGAAAAGAACTAACTAGTGGAGAGAAAGCAGGAGGAAGATACCCCCAGAAAAGACTCAATCACAACTTTGGTAACCACTGGATTTGATGGTAAATTCTGAATGATTTCATGAAATTTTCAGAAAATCTTTCAGAAAATCCCTTTACATAGCTGCTTCAGTTCTTCAATTTGGTTATTTCAGGTTGATGATTTGAACTAAATAACTGACCTATCCAATCAAATATCTGGAAAAGCAAATGAACAAATTTTGTTTGGGTTACAAATATTTCTTTGGATAGCTGTCCGAATAGAGGAAGAATAGTCATGAATATAAAATTTGGGGTTGGTTTCAGATCTCCTGGAATCAGGTTCAGAAATTGTGTGTTGGGACAGAGAGGGGTGTGTGTGTGTGAGAGAGAGAGAGAGAGAGAGAGTGTGAATGGCTCCCTCTTCCCCTCCAGAGTGTCTTAAAGGACCAGTTAAGGTGACTCTTCTGTCCCTTCATAACCATCCCTTCAGTACCCCTTGCTGGACTGTCTGCTCCAGACATGCGCTCCATCCGGGTTACCACCCACGGCTCCAGGGGGAAGCCCTGATATTTACCAATCAGCCAGGAGCACCCCTGGTAACCTGGAAAAATTGAGTCTAGCCTAGGCAGCCACGTCAGAAACCGGGCAGGCCAAGGGGACTTTCCCCACCCACTTTCCAGTGTGCCCGCCCCCCGAGCATCATGATCCATAAAGGACAGAGTTCCCCCGTGTCCCCACACCCTGCAAAGGATCCTGACACCACAGTGCTGTGTAAGGGGCGGGGTGACATCTGGCGATGTGGCACCAGAGTTAACTCTGTCTGTTCTGTCTGTTATTTATTCACTTTCCTCCATACTGTTCCCCATGAAATTATGGAGCAGGGGGGTTTGGGGGTGGGATGAGATGGGGAAAAGGAGCAAATCCATCTGAATGGGAATTTCAGGAATGGGACCCATGCCCCTTGCTTTGCCATCTTCTCCGTCCCCTCGTTCCCCCAGTGCTTTAAGGTGACTGGCTGATCTTTTTTTTAATGTCTGTAAATATAGATAGAGCTTTATTTTGTTAATAAGACAATGAGTAACTTAACCTGTATATTTCACATACTTGTTTACAATGGTGCCCCCCCCCTTGTTGCAATAAAGAGGATGGCTTTGGAGCGGCCATCTCTGAGTTCTGGTTGGCTGTGTCGAACTGATCTGCCCCTCCCGCCCTAGTCTGGTTAGAATCGCCCCTGTTCAGACACCATTTGGGGGGAGGGAGGAGGAGACTACTGTTTGCATCTGGAGTAGCTTTGCCTTTGGCCGGGAAATAAATTGGAAATGACAACACAGGAAACAGCAAATTGGTTTTGTGGCAACAGTAAAGCGGTATTAATCAGGATTTCAGTTAGCCATTCGATAACCGCATGCCGCTGTGGCTGACTAACTGATTGGAGATCTGGAATTTTGGTTCTTAACCGCAGTTATGGAATTAACTATTCATTTCCACTATAGCCTGGCGTAGAAAAGCGGCTCTGGGAAGGTCATAACGCATCTCCGGAATAGACAAGGAGAGTAAAACGTGTCTGGATTAAAGGAGCAGCAGTCCTGGGTTGGGGAATTTTTCCCTTCCCATGGGCCACTTTGAAAATTAGTATAACCTCCATGGGCTGGATAGGCAGTGGGAAGGGTTGCTTGAAGAATTTGCTCAGGAGGAGGACCCTGGGAGGTCCAAAAGCGTGCACATTTCCACCATCAAGAGTTGGTTCAATAAAAGAGAACATTCAAACTACTTGGTCTCTGCCAGGATAGGAGAGGGAGGGGAGGGTTCAGATCATGGATCTCTGCCAGTTGAGGGGAACCTCTAGCCTGTGACTGTCTTTAATTTGTCCCCTTTTTGGTTCTTGGATCTGGCCCATGGATGCAGCCCGTATCCTTGAGCTTTGAAAAAGTGTACTGTAGGAAGGGAGCAGAGATTCAGTCGAGAAGGGATGGATCCATGACACTAATCCATAATCTGGACCCTCCCCTTCCTTCCCCCATCCTGAGTGCACCTCTTAAGCAACCCCAACTCCTGCCAGCCCACAGCGCGTGCACTGATTGTCAAAGTGACCCACGGGAAGGAAACGGTTCCCCCACCCCCTTCTATACCATAGACCCATCCCCTATCTTTGAGTTCATGCCTTCAGCTCGCCTTTCTTCCCCTGAGCTCACTCTTTCAGTGCTTCAGGGTACGGGCTGAATCCAGGAATTATAAAGGGGCCAAATAAAAAACAGCCACAGGCCATATTTGGCCCATGGGCTGGATTCTCCCCTCTACTGCTCTAAAGGAATCGTTCAGATTAGCACTGGGTTTGCATGAAACTCTTCATGCAACTCAGTTTATTTGTTTAATGAAGTCAAAATTTGATTAGTTTAATTCCTTTAGCTTGATTCAACCTCACTTAAAATGGCATTGACCAAAGTCTTGTTTGGACTTGATTAAGCAAACAAAGTCAATTACGCCAAGCTGGAGTGGGTGCTTTGTCCCCAGTGCTATACTTTAAAGCCAGAACCGTCCAACTGGTGGCCCGTGGGCCAGATCCAGGTTGCAGTAGGGTTCCATGTGGCCTGAAAATTCGATTTGATTACATACCGGTATTTTCTCAGTAAAATGTAAGATCACCAGAATGATGTCATGCAATAACAGCACCAAACTCTATATTTAACTTGCACAGTTCACAACGTGGATAGGTTTGAACAGGGTTTGACTACTCTCTGCACTATGGAAATAATAGTATACATAACTTGGCTTTATGATGATTTTTGTGCAGTCTGGCCTGCTAGCAAATTGCCATGAGGCGATGTGGCTCATGGTGGCCATGAAATTGGACAGCCCTGTTTTAAGCAGATCTTTTGTGCAACCGTTTCACAGCAAGAACATCTCCTGGACTGCCTGATTCTCATATTGCTGGGGTTGCACAAAGGCCATGGGCAAAGGTGGAGACTCTCTTTCCTCCAAAGGGCCACTGAAAATGCATACGAATGCTGAGGGCTGCAGAGACGTTTGGGGGGCAGGGGTGCTTAAGCAGTGCGGTCAGGGAAAAGAAGGGTCCCGATCACAAGTCCATGCCATGGATCCATCCTCTATTCTTGTGTGCATGCCTGCACGTCTGCTCACCTAGCGCTCAGTCTTCCAGTGCTTGGGGGTAGGAACTGGAGACGGGCCAGATCCAAGAACTGGAAAGGGGCCAAATAAAAGCTAGCTGATGTCTGCATTTGGCCCCTGGGCCGGAGGTTCCTGAACCCTGGCATAGGGTGTGGTTGCTTAGCTGTACTGGGGCCCATTAGTCTAGGGTGCCTTGGTTCCCTGGTGTGGCTTTATTCTCTCTTGCTGCAAGGGGGGGGGGGGCAGGTGAGCCAAATCCATCCTCTGCCCCAGGTCTCATTCCAACCAGCTAACTATGCCCCTAGCCCCAGACCCCTTGCCTGGGGCGGAGGAAGCAGCATGGGCTGGGCTCCGTTTCCCTCCCTGCTCTGAAGGGGTTATTCAAAAATATTCTTAATGTAGAGGTTCCCAAATTGGTGGGTCAGGATCTCACAGGCAAAAAAAAACCTTGGGAATTGCTGCCTTTGTCATGCTGATTGGAATTTGGCTTAACCTGTACTAACAATAACCCAGGGAATTAATTATAGTGGACAGAGAATTGAAAACCAAGTGAAACCCTCTTGTCCGTGCCAGCTCGAGAGATGCGGCACTGTGCAAAAGGGTGGCATGGCCCCCCTTCCTAGGCCTGTTTGATGGACTCACATTGACTCACCCATTAGAAAAAGGAAAACGATGCTCAGTTAAGGGGAGGGGCTCCCTGCAGGTTATGCAGACGCTATTATTTCTGTCTTACTCCTGAATCACTGTGGGCCCTCAGCAGGCTGGGGCACCCCATGCTTGAGGCTACACAGGCCCATAGCCTACATTAGTGATTCTCACACTCATGTTGGTCATTTCAAGTTTATTCATTGGCACTGTGTATTTAGGGTCCTTGTGCCACCCCTCCCCAACACAAGGCTCTATGCAGTCATAACGGGTGCTTTTAGACAGACCGATGGCCCCAGCGCTGGCTGCATCAGCCTGCTTCACACACCCCCGGGGGGGGGGGGGGGGTAAAGGCACCCTGCCAGATGTGCATGCCGAGCAGGATAAACTTGCCCCGGAACATCTCATAGCACCACCAGCAGAGCGGGCCACCCAAACTCTGCCCAACCCCCCGAAGCGGAACAGTGGTCCGTCTAACGCTGCTGCTTCACTGGCCATTGCCTTTGGCAACACCATAGCACTGCGGGCGCTCCAGCCTGCAACTCTATGGTGTGTATGGGGGCGACTGGGGAAAACCCTCTGGGTCTGTCTGATCTGGACCCTGACGGGAATGGTAGCAGGTGGATGCAGAGCTGCACCCCCAGAGCAGCTACAGGGGTGGGCAGCCCCAGGTCCATCTGAAAACAGCCAAAGTCTGCACTGTTCTGGAGCCGGCCCCTACCCCTATTCTGGAACTGGTCTCATCTAGGCCTTGGGGTTCTACTATTCCACACAGGAGATGACTCATCTGGTTCTAAACGGTACTGAATCTGCCCTCTGGTGGCAGCAATATGAACTACTACTCGTCTATTTCTGCTTGGCCCTTTTGCTTTGAAATATTAAACTGAAATAGTTGAGAATTAGGGGGATCCTGTCCTTAACTAGAGCTGAAACAGCTAGCAGGATAAATACTCATGATTTTTTTTAAACAATTTCAGGTAGGCTGTAATCCAGCCAAACAACATTAATCACACTGTTCAAGTAACTGAATTTTTGCAATTTTGATTATTTTATGATTTCATTGTGCTTTTGGTGTTTTGCAGATGTTCCCCACTGCAGATTTAAGCTACAAACACAGGTTTGTGATATTATCAAGCAGTTGTTTTTAATTAAAAACAAACCTCTGCACCAAAGTGCTCTCTACGTGGGAGGTGTCTGGGCTGAATTTGTCCAAGGGCTCACTCAGCCTGAGATTCTCTTTTCACGTCAGGATTCACCTCTGGCGTCTGCATCCAGACCCTGTCACTACTCGGCAAGACCTAAGGCGCCAATGCATGGCCTGCAACATGTATGTTTCATAAGTGTCCTGGAAAAATGTGCATATCAGGCAACTCCCAGCGCCTAACAGCTGATGGGTGGCAGCAGAGACTTGCTCCCCACCCACAGCAACACCAACCTCAGCCTCTCTCCCAACAGGGTTGAGGCTCAGCCTACTGTGGGTGGGAAAGGAGGGGGCTGCTACTGCCATTCAGCAGCTGGTTTGCAGGGAATGTTTTGGCTGGTGGAGTGATGGAAGCCTGGCAGGGTAACTTCCGGATTCTCTGAATACAGCTCCACCCCCCCAGGTCCAGAGGTGGGACTTCTAGAACAAACTTGAATTCCGGCACCTCTTTGAATTTTGCACAACTTAAGCATGGGCGAGGTCTTTACGGTGCCTCAAGCTGGCAGGCCCAACGCCTTTGAACAGCAGGAGTTAGGCCATGTTGAACACCAGGATGTTAGGTTTGTTTTTGTTTAAACAAAAACAAACCACACACTTTGGTTTCTCGTTTTCATTTAGGTTTTGCTGTACTGGTTTGCCAAGCTTTTCTCTCTCACCACTAGCATTGTTTTTTTGTTTTTAAAAAAAATTAAGTTTATTTTCTCACAAGTTTATTGCCAGTCTGCAATTTAGGGCCTTAAGGAATCCCGACAAAGATTTGCAATAAAATCACAAAAGATTTGCAATCAGATCCTATTGAAAATCTCAGCCCTGTGCCAATGTGTCAGGTAAAGTTCATTTGACTCACAGAAAGGGTTGAACGGGAGCAATATTCAGAACTTTCCATTTTAACTGCTGCTTTAGCAGGAGGGGCGGGGTATAAATCTATTAAATAAATCTTCAGTTGTTCTGATGGAGAACACACCGTTATTCACCACAACCCCAGCAGAGAACAAGAGTCAATTGACTTAAATTGCTGCAAGGTCAAACTCAGTTAAACGTTAGGAAAAGCTTCTTCACCGTAAGAACAGTTGAGAAAAAGAATTGGTTGCCCAGGAAGGTTGCAAAATCTCCTTCCTTGGATGTTTGTTAAAACCACCTGGATAATCATCCATCTGCAGGTAAAGGATATCCTGTCTTGGAGTAAGAGACTGGGCTAGATGACCCAAGGATTCTATCTTCAAATCAAATTCATTGGCTAGATTTGGAAAGTTTGCTTTTTCAAAGGCTGCTAGTTCATTTTCCCATTGTTTGTTGGAGACAGGGCACTGGGTGAGATGGACCAGTGGTCCAACTCAATATGGCACTTATGTTCCTATTGTTTGGGTGGTTCCTTTTGAAATTTCTAAGACACTGATTGGTTAACCCATGGCACAGGATGTACCAAATAGTCCAAACAGAATGAACTTGGCAAGGGTTGCAAGTTCAACTATTATATGAAGTACACAAATACCAGCACCAAATTAATGAATTCTAAAAGCACTCTTCGGTTCAGCTCCAGATTAATCCCTAGTGGCTGATAAGAATGTCTGTCTGTACATCATCCTGCAGCTTTAGCACCAAAAACGTGCTCATGTGTGACTGACCTGCTGGAATTATTTGCTGCCTGTTTTAACAAGGGAGGAGTATCCTGTGCATATAAGTCTAGCTGGAATGGGTGACTCAATCACCCCTTCCGGTTTGACCCAGCATCTCTGGGTTTTCACACGTTATCTCCAGGCAAAGCCCTGATGCACCATCAAAAAATTTTTCAGGGGGGAAAGGGCCATGTTGAAAAGGGGGCAGAATTAAAAGGCTCCTTCTCTCTTCTTCACATGGCCCCACTCCCTTGCAGAACGTAGTGGTAACGGATGCTCAAAAGGAGTTGTGGCAACATAAGAAAAAGATGGGGAGTCCCTTTTCCTGCCTCTGTTCAGATTGGGCAGGCCCCTTTTGGGTCATAGCTTCTGGGAAGATGGGGACTTGAGCAACGCCTGCAGGGTCTGGACACAAGGGGAGAGAACAGGGGCTTGATGGTTACCTGATCATCGTGGAGAGGACAACTGGTTTCACTACCAATTTCTAAGAGGCCCGGCTTCCCCTGACAGGCACCTTCCCGGTCAGTATCTTCCTTTACTTGGGGAGGAGGGGCGGGGGACATAGCATTTCTAGCGGTTTAGGGGGTAATCCTGAGGAACAGGATGATCCCATTTATTGAAAGGCCAAATTTCAGGGACTTGGAAGAGAGCAGGTGCTAGCTGGGGCCTATCCTTGATCCAGCTGTAAGCTCCCAAGCCCTCCCTTGGAGTGAATCGGCATCTACCGTAGCCCCCCGCCCTGTCAGTTATTAAAGAGCCACTTCCCACTCTGATTCAGATAGCAGCAGTTTATTACCACACTGGCTTGGAGAGAGCGCCAGGCACATTTAATCTTACAGGCTCTTGCAGAGATTTCCCTATGAATTGGGGAACAAAACTCCTTGCCCCTTAAGAAGGCACAGCTGTTTTGCCACTACTGGCAGCTGCCATGACACACCAAGAACATATTTTTAGGGACCAAGTATCCCAATGTACAACAGGATGAGGCGGGCAGCAGCCACCATTGAGGAAGGTGGCCTGTCTGGGCCACATGGCTGTGCTGGCATGGACACCTCGAGCAATAATTTGGACCACGGCTGCAGTAAGCGGGAGCGGCCTCTGCAAACCACTTGATAAGAGGAACAAATTAACTTTTGCCAAACCAGTTGTTCGCACCTGCTGGCTGCAGCATCCCCTCTCCTTTGCTGCACATCATTCTCATGCTTGGTTATTTCAGTAAGAGCTGGTACACTACACTCAAGGCCTCTGACAGAATAAAATGGCAGCCTTTCTAGTTGAGCCTCAAAGTGTCAGAAACTCCAACGCTTCGAGATGTTGAGAGGCTCCAGGGGAAACAGGCCCTTCCTGCTGCTGTTTGTACGTGCCCCACTTGGGGGCATGACTGAGCTGCAAGTGGAGATACTGCAAAGGGCAGAGGGTCCACTGCAAATGGAAAACTAGGCCTCAAGCAGACAAGGCAACGGTTTTCTCTGCACCAGAACTGGCCCTCAGGAGGGCTGCCATATATCACTTTGGGCTATGCTGTGGGTTGGAGCAACATGAGGTGTTACGCCAGGCACCCAGCTGCCCACAGTCTTAAATAGCTAAAGTGTATTTGGCAGGACACCTTCTGGGTCTGTATGTGCTATATAGTTTGCTTATACTGCAGGTAGGGTCAGGGCTGCTTATGGCCCCTTTCAGCACAGCTGGGCCAGTGCTAAGAAACCCCAGGGCACGCTGAGAGCCATGGGTGAGGGATGCTAAAATTCTTATAGTGCAGTGATTAGAAGATGAATTGGAACCATTTAGGTTAGGCTAGAATAAAAAAATCTAGCGCCCTCAGGATGTTCCAGGTGAAAATAGCATGAGGAAAGTCTAAAGTCTGCAAGAATTGAAACTCTCATGCCCAACATCTTCCTTCCATTTTCTCACCAAACAGCTGTCATCGTGGTAGCAGGTCAAATGCTCTTCTCTCAGAGTCTGCGAAGACAACCAGGGGATGATTGTGCCTGGCCCTTGCTCCAGAGCACCCAAAATGCCCCCAACTCCTCTGCAAGACTGAGGAGCCTACCTTTGTAATCAGCTTGCAGTGGGGCAAGAGAAATTTCCATTGGGTCCGTTCTTCACAGTTAAAGGATACTTGCATCCTAATTTAGTTGCTTTCACACACAAGGCAAGACTCTGTACTACTTAGTGGGACTGGGGGGTGGGGGGGGGACATATTGGCATCTCTGCTAGTTAAGAGAAGGAAGGGGAAATGTTGCTTCAGCAGCTCAGAATCCAACCTGAAATTAAGGAAGTCTCTCATAGTTTAAAATTTGGGGCCTTTTGAGACCAAGCTAGGCCAAGCAGCCTCTCTGCCCGTTTCTCTTTCTAGACACCCTGCATAGACTCCATTGTGTACCACAGAAGAGCAGGACTCCCCAGGGTGGGAGTGAATGGGAGTGTGTGTGGCTCGTTTAGAGCCTCCTGGACCCTGTCAGTGGGGTTGAGGGCAAAGCAGTGAGAGGGGATGTCCATGAGGTGCTCAGTGATTGGTGAGGTGGGGGTGGTTGCAGGCTTCTGGAATGGGTAAGAGCAAGGAGAGCGAGGAGAAGGAGGCTGGAGGTTGCCAAAGGAATGGCAACAATGCTCACTGCTCTTCGAAGCTGGGCCTCCTCCTTCACAAGGGGACAGAAGCAACTCCTCCCCAGCATGAGGTGCAGGGAGGTCAGGGACAAACTGCTTTTTTCAGTGTGGGGCAGAGACTCTGGTGCTCCACTCTGGCTGAGACTGAGAGAGCAGAATCTCAAGGCCCAGCGAAGGATGCGGCACCAAAAAGAAGTTGTGTGATTTGTTTTGAAGAAACACGTACCTGCCCAAGGAAGGGAGAAACCAGGGTGCTATGATCAACCAGGCTCTCCCACCGCTACTGTTCTTTAGACCTAGTAAATCCCATGGCGTTCCTTAACGTCTCTGGGTCCCATCTAGGACCGAGCTCTCCTGCCAGCAGCCACGCCCTGCCATTGTCCTCTGAACATGCCACAGCAAAACCAACGGCAGGTGTAAATCGGGAGAGGGGACAACCATGTTCCAGGGGGCTCAGTTTAATTTTTGGCTTCGGGGAAGGTCCACCTTCCCTCCCTATCCCTGCTTTGTAATATCTGCTCCCCAGCAGCTGAGGACATTACAGCCACTGTTCTGTGCAGAAAATAGCTTGAAATCTTGAGGACCAAAAGAATGCTTGGGCTCCATCATCATTTTAGCATCTCAAGGGCTGTCACCACAGGCTTTCTTTGGAAGTACTGTTTAAATCTTATGCCTGCGTAGCTGTGGAGAAAGAGAGAGAGAGACAGGCAGCCGTGTCTTGCCATTTCCACACAATATCCAGCTTGTAGCTAAGGCAGGAACCTGTGTTCACTGTACTAAAAAAAATCCCCAAATTCTGAAGCCAGGAAGTCAAATTCTGTATTGATAAAAGGGGAGCCGCTGGTAGGATTCTGTAGATCTGGCCCCAAAGCAGCCATGACATATAGGTTTGTTCCCTCCCCCATGTTGATTATTCAGAGTGCAATCTTAACCACCACATACAGCAGTCTCTAGGAGGGCTTCCATCCAAAACCTTTTGCTCCACTTCCTTCTGGTGTTCTGCCAATGCAGCCTCCCTTCTCAGCTGGTGCTTCCCCAGGCTCCCTGAGGGTGTAGGGCTGCCAGCTGCTCAGCCCTTGGTTCCTGCATCTCTAAGCCTTCTCTCTGGTGATCTGATGGTTCCTGGGCTCCACTGCTCTTAGAAGACCCGGTCCTCATCACATGCCCCTATTAAGCTGAACAGTTCTCACCTAAACCAAATTGCCCCCCTCCTGGCCAATTACCTTCTGGCTGTCAGTTCTCAGGTAGGGCTGCCACCTCTCCAGGGGAAGCCCCAATTTCTCCAGGTCAGTCAGTGGTAACCCTGGTAACTTGGAGAAATCAGGAGTTCCAGGGATGGTCATGTCAGAAGAGGAGGGGCGCCTCAGGGACTTCCCCACCGTCTTTCCAACATGGTTGTGCTTCCGCCCCTGACCCCTGAGATATAAATAAAGGGGGGGGAATGACAACTTTGCCCCACCCCCTTTCCAACATGGCCCCACCCCCTGCAGAGTATTATGACATCATAGCATTCTAATGGGTGGGGTTACATCAGAAAGGGGTTTGGCCTCTCCTTTGCCCTGCCCCCTCTGGGTGAAAGCCTAGAGGGAGGTGGGAACCCTCGTCTCAAGTGGCCTAAGGGAGAAGCACTTGCCAACCCCATCCTGCTCCTCAGGGGTTGCACCCTTGTAGGGATTTACCCCAGCTGCCCCTTGGGCCCGACCCTGTGAACACTTAAGGCAGTCTGTTCCACACAGACTCACTCACCTTAAGAAGTTGAAGTCTATGGTGGAGTATCTGGCTTGGATCAGGGCCCAACATGCCCACAGGAAATGAGAGGCCTGGAACAGAAGATCGAATATCAGGGACCAAGTAAACCTCCCTGTGCCCCTCAGCAATGAACCACAGAATCATAGAGCTAAATGGAACCCCAAGCATTATCTAGTTCAACCATCCAGTCTCTACAACGGGTGGAGAACCTTTTCTTTCCCACAGGCCACTTTGAAAATTAGTACAAGCACCAAAGGCCCCACAGACGTTGGGATGGGAGTGCTTCAAGGGTGCTCTCAGGAAGAGTGGGGCCTAGATTACGGATCTGTCTGTTCCATTACCCTGAGCTCAGTCTTTCAGTGCTTGAAGTGTAGGAACTGGATCCAGGGGCCAGATCCAGGAACTGGAATGGGGCCAAATAAAAGCTAGCTATGAGCCACATTTGGCCCCTGAGGTTCCCCACCCCTGATCTACGCCACTGCGGATAGATTTCCATGTAACTTCCTTTAAAGAACTCACGGTGGTTGTAGCATTATTCTTCCTGTCTCCCATTAAAATCAGTAACGCGACGCAGGGCTGGATTTCGAGTCCTGCATTGCGTTACTGATTTTAACAGGAGACAGGAAGAACACCACTACAGCCGCCGTACCCATGATCAGGGAATCACGTGATCGCCCTCTCGGTTTTGCTTATGGAAGCTCCCCCCCCCCCCCCCCCCCAGAGCTGCCACTCCAGGTACATTGCGGGTCCACCATGTGGGCCAATTGGGTAATGCGTGCCCACGCGTCCGAATCTTGCCAATTATGTTGGCCCGCAGCCTCACCGGCATCCAGGTCTGCCAGCACATAAGAGTCCCACCTAGCTCGCCCAGCCAGCTGCGAGCAGGGAGTGGTAGCAATCTCCCTTCCTGTGGCCACCCCCCACCCTGCACAGCTGCAGGGGAGGGAGACTGCAGGGTGGGAGATCCCTAGTGCCTGTGCACCTCTCAGCTGAGAGGCAGCCACGGGGAGGGAGATCCCTAGCACCACTGGTGGAAGATTTCACAAACACATGAAATACAGGCAGAGGGCTGCTTGTTTATTAGGTTGGATGCACTAAACATGCGAATGGGGGCTGCACGGACTGAACACAGACTCCAGCAGCTATCGACTCATTTGGTTCCACCCTATTTTATTTATAGCAGCCTTTTACATTTTAGGAAACTGCAATCATGTCCCCACCTCCTCAATCTCCTTTTTGAGGCTAAACATTCTCAATTCTTTCAGTCTCTTCTCATAGATCTTTCCCCTCCAACCCCCTTTATAATCTTTGTTGCTCGCCTCTTAAACCTCTCCAGCTTGACAGTCTCCTTCTTAAAGTGAAGCACTCAAAAACGGACATGGTATTGTAGACGAGGCCTGATCAGAGCTGAGCAGAGGGGAATAATCATCACTTCCCTTGTCTTACAGACAATGCTTCTGTTGATACAACCCCAAATAGCATTGGCCCTTTTAGCTGCTGCACCACATCCTTGACTCATCTGTTGTCTACTATAGCCCCCACCCCCCGCCGAGATCCTTTACAGAAGTGCTACTGCCCAGCTAATCATTGCCCATTTTGTATTTATACTTTGATGTCAGAGACTCTGCATTGGTCTCTCTTCTCAGTCCCTTGCAGCCAAATCTCTAGCTGACATAAGTCAGCACAGCTCCCTCAACCCCAGTGCCCCATTCCTTGTACAGGGCTGCCCCCTGCTCCCTCAGAGTGGAACAGCCCTAGGTTTTATCTGTTCCTGGCTCAGCAGCAAACATCTACTCCTGTTTTTTTGAAAGACAGCTAAGTCCACAAGCCGCCAGCCTTGTTATTGCCTCAAAAGTGATGCGTCTGGAGTCATTTACAATTTGGCTTCCAACAAAGGTAGATTCCCCTGTCCCCAGCTGCAAAGGTTGCCTTCGTGGTTCTAGCAGGTCAATTCCCCTCTGGTGAGAGCTTACATAAGATAGCAACCTTGGCAAAGCTGGGTTTTCTTGAATCCCATGATTCAGCAAGCCTGGCCTCAGGTCCAGGTCAACAGTCACAACCAGTCACTGGACTCTTTGTCCATCTGATTTGCCATCCTAAATAGATGCTTTTTGATGAGGCTTCCTGTCTCAGAACCCTTCTCCCTTCAGTCTGTCTCAGTTAGGTTGTGCAGGAGATGGACAAAGCTCCAGTGTTCAGAAATAAGAGCCAGAAGGATCCTCTGTTGATCCAAACCAGTGTGTGGATCAACCCCAGATTCTACCAGCTAAGAACCTGTCTCCAACTTTTCATAGAGAAAGCCCCATTTCCATGCATGGTGTAAAACTGATCCCCCAGCTATTGGCTGAACATTTAGCTTCCTTTGAAGCCAACTTGCTAAGCTGGATGTGCAAGACGACTACTAACAAGATATTGCCTACCTACTTCATTGGCAAAAATGCACCAAACAACCTGTAAATGCCAGTCCAAGCTGTCCTCAAGATCAAGCTAACTAAAATCCACATTTTATGACGCTCCTAGTATTTTAGCTATGAACGCTAAGCAGTCAATATTTACTGATGCTGTTGATGATAATCTTTCACCCCTTCCCAGTTGATCAGGGAACCCAGAGAAGACCCCAGCCATGGTCTGGCCCCCTTGTTTGATGGGAACCCGACTTAGTACATCTGACGCAAAACTCTCTCTTCCAGCAGTTAAATGCAGTTGGGACCCTTAGTCTGTATGGACACTGGGTGTTACCTAACCAGATGTGATGCTAGCAACTTGTTTGAGGCATTAAACACATATTTGCCTTTTGTTACATCTGTTTGCACAAACATGCTGTGTGTTACACACTTAACTTGGGCTGTGATCCCAGAAAGCATGGGTCGACAGCAAATTTGCGATTGATTTCCACAGATTTAATGTTGCATCTGACAACACCCACCAACTCCGCCATACCTCCTAGGTTTGCCAGAAATGTCTTATTTTAAAAAGGGACAGAAGGAAGTATCTCTTATTTCAGAGTATCACAGCTCTATACAGTCCCCGGGCAGACACAGCTCGGTTCCATCCTCTTCCTTATTTTTTAATATTTTGAGAAGAAGGAGAGGAGTTGTACTGGGTCCAGACTAAAATAGGGCTGTTCCGAGTATTTAAAGAAAAAAACCCATGAGTATTTCCGAGGGTCTGAGGACCAGTCCTGAGTGTTCGGGCCGGTCCTCAGACCCTCGGAGAATACTGGGAATTTTTTTGGGGGGGGGGGCAGGGAGGGGGAGAGAATAGGTCAGTGCAGGCCAGGAAAGATGGGATGGGGGGGGGGGGTGTCTCCATACAAAAGCCGTTCCATACCCTTGATCATTTTTGTTACCCCTCGCTGCATTATTTCCAGTTCTACTATATCTTTTTTGAGATGGGGCGACCAAAACTGCACACAATATTCAAGGCAAGGTTGCACCATAGATTAATACAGTGGCATTATGATATTTTCTGTTTTATTCTCTATCCTTTTCAGAGTAGTTCCTAACATTTCATTTTCTTTTTTGACCACTGCTGCACACTGAGCTGAGGATTTCAATGTATTGTCCACAAGAACTCCAAGATTCTTTTCCCGAGTGGTAACCCTTAATTTAGAACCCGGGTTTAAGTATGTATAGTTTAAATTATTTTTCTCTATGTACCTCACTTTGCACTTGGCAACACTGAATTTCACGGACACCTTCCATAACTATCCTATCTTGATCACGTGCAAGATCCTCCTGTAATTTGTCAGTTTGCCTTAGCCTTAACTATCTTGAATCACTTTGTGTCATCTGCAAATTTGATCACCTCACTCTTTACTCCCTTTTCCAGATCATGAATGCATATATTAAACAACACTGGTCCCAGTATGGACCCATGGAGCACACCACTACCTAATTCTCTCCATTGTGAAAACAGACCATTTAGTCCTACCCTTTAACCAGTTATCAGTCGGACACTGCCTCTTATTCCATGACTAGTTTTCTCAAGGAGTCTCCCATGAGGGACCTTGTCAAATGATTTCAAAAGGTCCAGATCCAACAGCGATTCTGCTCCCCTCCCCCTCCACAGAGCCCACACTTACTAAAGCAAATTGGTTCACTTGCACATAAAGCATATCAAGCTCTTCGTCAGACACGACGACGCCTCTTCCTCCTTGGTCCTTCTGGCTCAGCTGTTTGTAGGCTTGCAGATAGTGTCTCAGCCACTGCAGCTGGGTCTCTCTGCAGGGGTACAAGTTGTAATCCACCTCGCTCACTCCTAAGGATGGAAGTCAGCAAAATGGGCAAGTGAGAGTCAGGGAAGAGATGGTCTGAAGCTCGGTGAAGTCACTCACCGTCTTTTGGGTGACTTCAGGGAGCCTTAGGTCAGGGTATACCAATAGATGGAGCAAGTGGGTCAACTACCCCAGGGCCTGGGCATTCAGCTGACCCTGGGCCCAGCAAATAGCAAGTGTTGATAAAGGGGAAGACCATGGAATTTGAACAAAATAATGGTCCTGCCTTATGCCTGCAAAGCCCAACTTTACACTCAATAGAATGTCATGACAATGCCCCAAGGGGCATGTGCCTGCACAGCATTTCCCCCAGCACTGTGCGGCACCACCCCCAAATGCCACCCACCTCCAATCCATGGCTGGTAAGCAGGGCCCTGGGCGGGACAGGGGGCTGCTGCTGCTGCCTCTCCTTCAGCATGTGTACGCATGAGTGGGTGAGCATGGTGGTATTAGCCCCACTAATTTGACTTGCCCCAGGGCTCTACAAAACCTAGTTGCGCCACTAAGTGACAGATAGATTTTAAATCAAGAGCCTGACTTAACTGACAGCTCCAGTGGATGATCAGTTACTACCAAAGCTAAACCTCTGTCCCAGTAGAGGAGAACCAACAGGCCAATCCAGTATGCTGTGAAGGGAGTGTGCCTGGATTCTGCTGATCTTGGGATCATGGTCTCTTCCAGCTCTGGAAGCCAAAGGACCCAAGTCACAACTGTACCCGCCTTTCTAACCCTCTCTGCACTAAATACAGAAACATAAATTTCTTCACCTTGTGAACCTTGCTAGTAGAACACCCCCTGCCACAGGGAAAAGCGACATGGGATGTGCACCACATCAGTTATCCCATTGGAGTGAGGGGGAAAGATGATGTGGTGGATAATAGGGGGCGTAAGAAGTGGTAAGGATTTCACACAACACTCAGAATGTGGGTTTATGACACTCACACAAGTCTGTAGTGTGAATGATCCTTCTACTGTCCTTGGAGTCCCCTTCTCCCTTGTAACTAAGCCGAACACATACATCTGTGACTTCTCAACTTCATGAATGAGACTGGCACACAGAGTTTCATCCCTGCTTCTCCCTATGGTCCCCTCTTCCTCGTCTCCCCTCCCTCGACCATCCCAGATTGTATGTCTCCCAGGGCAGGGACCTGTCTGTAATTTAATTATTTTTAAGTACCTGGCGTATTGCTGGTGCCAAATAAATAAAATAAATGAAACCCCATAGCATTTGCTCTCAGCAGCACAAGGAAAAGTTTCTTCAACAGTCTGAATATCACATTGAAGCTCTATCATAAATATGGCTGAAATGAAAATTTAAAAAAATTCTTGAGAGAAAGTTTCACAAGATCAAACACCAGGACCAAGATCTTGTCAAAATCTCAATCGCAGTGCGAGATCTTATGAGACTTCTTGTAAAATAATAATAATAATTTTTTTAAAAAAAGCACTGGGGAATTTCAGGTTGCCCCAGGACATTGGCTGACTTACCTCACCCCCCGGCTGCTGGTCTCCAGTCCAGTGGCTGTTCACTGCTCCCTGCCTCCATTCTTCAGAGAGCCGAGCTTGCTCTCTGCCTAACCTGTCATGCTGCACTCTGCAGAGCTTAGCTGGGGGATCTGACAGTAAATTATCTGAGTGAGTGTGGAGGGAAGAAGGGAAGCTTCTTCCCAGTTGTGTGCAACACTCCAATTGGTCCCCGTTTCGGGGGAGGGAGGACTGATGTCAGGGCATCACACTGCACTTCTGCTCCTAGAAACAGGGCAATTGGGATTCTTACCGGTGAATTGCCCTTCTGTGGCCCTCCAGGGAGTTTATTCGGACCCAGGGAGCGTTCTCCCTTCCGTCCAGTAGGAGGCAGCACTGACTTTCGACTGGGCATGCGTAGGGAGAGCGCGCCCTCGCTTCCCCAGGAGTAACCAAGCCGATGGACTGGAGCTGAAACAACAACAAAACCTTTCCCGAAACCTCGGGGTTAACTGAACCAAGGCCCCTGGAAGGGGATGAACCCCCCTTACCCGTTCAGGGGAACCAAACTTAAATATATAGCCCGGGCGGGCCGAATAAACTCCCTGGAGGGCCACAGAAGGGCAATTCACCGGTAAGAATCCCAATTGCCCTTTCTATGGCCCTAGGTCCGTTTCTTCGGACCCAGGGAGGTGTCAAAGCAGTCGTGTTTATTCGGTAGGGGAGGGCCCAGTTTGACTAGTACCCATGACCCCTTGGAGAACCCGCCGACCGAATGCGGCCTCTGCGGATTGCTGCGTGTCAATTTTATAATGCCTCGTAAAGGTATGGAGGCTTTTCCAGGTAGCCGCCTTGCAAATTTCTGCTAAGGGGGCTCTGGAGCGAAATGCCGAATTGGTGGCCGCACTCCGAGTGGAGTGTGCTAGAATTGGACAAGGGGGTTGTAGCCCTGATGCCTTATAGGCTTCGGAAATGCAGGATGATATCCAGCCTGCTATGACCGTTTTAGATACCCGTTTTCCCCTGTGGCGTGGGTGGTAACTCACAAGGAGACTAGATGAGCGTCGAAAAGGAGCGGACCTCAGCATATAAATTTTCAAGGCCCTACGTACGTCTAGGCAATGCCACTGCTTTTCCAGCGGGTGGCGCGGACGGGGACAGAATGAGGGCAGGACTATGTCCTGTGCCAAATGGAAGGGGGAGGAGACCTTGGGCAAGAAGGCCGGATCCAGGCGGAGTAACACAGACTCCTTCCTGAAGGAACAGAGGGCCGGGTCAATAGACAGCGCCCCCAGCTCTGAAACCCTCCTAGACGTGGTAATCGCTATCAGGAACGCCACCTTGATAGACAGAAAGAATAAGGAAACCTGGTGTAACGGCTCGAACGGTGGCCCCGTAAGAGCCCTGAGCACCAGGTTCAAGTTCCAATTAGGGAACCTGTGGACCACGGGTGGTGAGAGTCGTTTGGCTGCTCTTATGAATTGCCTGACATGGGGATGGGGAGAAACCCTGTCCTTGCCGGATGCCCCTACTACACTGTCTATAGCCGCTAATTGCCTACTCAGTGTGTTAGGGCGGAGCCCTTTGTCCAGACCCTCCTGGAGGAACTGTAACACCTGAGGGATTGAAGGAGATAGTGGGGAAAACCTCCTAGCTCTGCACCATCCCACAAATACCCTCCAGGTGCACTGATATATGCGCCTGGTAGATTTTCTCCTGGCCGCTATCAAGGTACGAATGACAGCGTCGGAATAGCCCATCTGCTGCAGGGCTAAGGATTCAACAGCCAGGCTGTCAACTTCAGGAACTCCGGCTGGTGGTAGGCCACGGGCCCCTGTGTCAGAAGGTCGGGGGAGACCGGAAGGGTGAGGCTGTGCCCCTGCGAGAGGCTGAGCAAGTCCGGGAACCAAGGCCGGCGAGGCCAAAATGGTGCCACCAGAATGACCGTGGCCCCCTGTGCTTTGCATTTGTGGAGGGTCCGGCTGATGAGCGGGAAGGGAGGGAAGGCGTACAAGAGACCTTGCGGCCACACTTGACTGAGGGCATCGGTGGCCTCCGCGTCGTGGCAGGGGTGCCTGGTGAAAAAGCGTGCCAGCTTGCGATTCGCCGAGGAGGCGAACAGATCCAGCGTCGGCTGCCCGAACGTCTCTGTGATCAGCTGGAAGGCGGCAGAGCTCAGTGACCATTCCCCCGGCTCCAATTCTTGCCGGCTCAACCAGTCCGCCTCGACGTTCCTCGATCCCTGGATGTGGAGGGCTGACAGGGACTGCAGATGTAGCTCTGCCCACTTGATGATGTGGGACGCCTCCTTGTGCAAGGCCTTTGAGCGCGATCCGCCCTGATGGTTCACATAGGCCATGGCGCTCGTGTTGTCTGTGAACACCACTACATGACGGCCTTCCAGGATCGACAGGAAGCTGAGCAACGCGAGACGAATGGCCCGCAACTCCAGCCAGTTTATGCTGTGGTCTGCCTCTCCCGCTGACCACCGCCCCTGGGCCCGGTCGGACCCGACGTGCGCCCCCCACCCGGACAGGCTGGCATCCGTGGTCAGAACCAGCTTGGTCGGCTCCATCAGGGGTACGCCCTCCAAAAAGCGGGTTGGGTCTTCCCACCACCGGAAGGATTGAACGACGGTGCCCGGCAGAGGTAAGGCCCTGGGGACCCTGTTTATGATTTCCATCTGCCACGGACGGAGAAGCCGTTGGAGGGGGCGAGCATGAAAGCGTGCCCACTGCAGGTGGCGAGTGCAAGCGATCATGGACCCGAGCAGGGAGGCCAAGGACTGGAGGGAGGCTTGCGGTCGTGACCTCACGCGAGCTATGAGCCCCTTGATTTTTTCCTGACGAGCTGTCGGAATAAATATCCGGTTGAGCCGGGTGTCGAAAATCACACCCAGGTGTTCGAGCTGCTGGGTGGGCTCCATATGGCTCTTGGGCAGATTCACCTGAAACCCATGCTCGTTGAGGTAAACAATGGTGCGCTGGAGATGTAGCGAGGCCAGCTCCCGGGATGGTGCTCGAATCAACAAATCGTCGAGGTAGGGGAAGATCGCGATGCCTTCCAGTCGGAGATTTGCCACTAGGGGGACCAGGACCTTCGTAAAAGTCCGCGGGGCGGAGGCGAGGCCGAACGGCAGGGCGCGATACTGCCAGTGCTGGGCATGGTACGCAAAGCGGAGCCAGCGACGGTGGGCTGGCAGGATAGGGACGTGCAGGTACGCGTCCTTCAAATCGATGGAGCAAAGCCAGTCGTGTTGCGCGATGGCGAGGGAGATGGACGACACCGTCTCCATCTTGAACTTCTGCCGCTTGACACACCTGTTCAGGCGCCTGAGGTCCAGCACCGCGCGCCACTCTCCGCTTTTCTTTAAGACGAGAAATAGAAGAGAGTACAGGCCCTGACCCCTTTGGTGGCCCGGCACCCTTTCTATAGCCCCTATAGTCTCGAGCCTGTGCAGCTCTAATAGCATTGCCTGGTGTTTGCTGGGGATGCGGGAACAGGGGGATAGGCGGAAAAACGGTTTGGGCTGGGCCGTGAGCTCTATGGCGTACCCCCGTGTTACAGTTTGAAGGGCCCAGGCATCGGATACCGTTCTGCTCCATTGCTCCGCGAAGCAAAGGAGCCTTCCCCCCAACCGCCTGGAGTCGGGGGAGAAAGAACTGCAGGAGTCAGGAGTCCTGCCTGCGGGCAGGGGAGCTCGGGCGCTTGTACGAGCTGGCCTGGGCTGCTGACCTGCCTGGTTTGGCCCCACGCCCCCTCTGCCCCCTGCCTCGCTGCTGATTGTACCAGGGTTGGTAGGCCGAGTAAGGCCGCTTGTAGCCCTGATTGGGTTTGTGGAAGGGGCGAAAAAAGGTCTTAAAGGGTTGGACCTGGTGGAGTGAGGTTTTCTTATCCTTACTCGACGCTTGAGTAAGGGCCTTATCTAGCGCTGGGCCGAACAGTTTACCGCCCCTAAACTTCCCGTGCACAAGAAGATTTTTGGCGTGCGAATCCGCTCGCCAGGGCCGCAGCCAGAGGCGGCGGCGCGCTGCTACGTTAGCCGCCATTCCCCTAGCCGCCCAGGTAACCATGTCAGCCGACGCGTCCATTAAAAATGCATGGGCGAGGGTGACGTTCGCGGCCAGCTTGCGCGACATGGTTTCCGAAATGGCAGGGTCGTGAGACAGCTTAAACCACTTCATTATGGCCCGCGAAGTGTAAGCTGTTGTGACGGCCATCTGTAAAGTGTTGGCCAGGGCCTCATAGTTTTTACGGAGGCCTATCTCGATACCCTTATCGGTAGGATCCTTCGGTAGAAGGTCCTCCGAGGATAGAAAAACGGATTGGCGGGCTAGGGAAGCAGCTGCAGCATCCACCCTAGGGGTCTTAAAAATAGGGTCGCTGTGCTTAGTAAAGCCATAGAGGGCCTGTTGAGTTTTGGAGAGCCTAGCCACCTTAGTGGGTTGCCTCCACTGGGCCCTGATAAGTCGCTCAAAAGCCCTGTCCAGTACCACCCCTTTACGCCCCTTGGAGAGCTTAGGGATGTACTCCCTATCAGAATCCTCCTCAGAAGAAGAGGTATCGGACTCCCCTGTCTTACGGGACGTGGGGGTGATGCGCATCACCCTCTGGGCTCTCTTAAGGAGCTTCGGGCCTTGCTCGGAGGGCAGCTCCCTGCCTACTTCCTTGTGGCCCTCACTAAGAATAGCCTCCCATTCTGGGGCTTCCTGCTGGTCCCCTGCCGAGGAATACTCCTCCGCTAATGAGCCGACGTCCTCCGAGGATGAGGACGGACGCGGCGGGGACTGCACCCGGCGTCTCTTGCGAGGTGGGGGCAGAGGGGTGTCCAGCTGGTCAGAGGAAGATTCCCCCAGCTCCCCCTCCTCCGAGGGGGCCGCGTCCTGCTCACTCCCAGAGGAGGAACCCAGGAGATCGCGGAGGGAAGGGCCCTTCTTGGTGACCCCCTTTCGCGGGCCTGCCTTCTGCTTGCCCTTGCTGGCATGCCTAGAGGCTCCCTTAAAGGTGTCCTTGGGGGGAGGGGCCCTCCTTTTATGGGCCTTGAGCTGGTTCGCTTCAATGCGGGCCAGCACCCCCATCATTGTTTGCAGAGCACTCATCTGGAGCCTCTGAAACTCTTCAGACCCCCCTCTTACTTGAGAGGGGGCAGAGGATTCTGCCCCCTCCATGTCCTCAGCGCCCGCGTCGCGCTCCTGGCCACGTGGCTCCTCCGCGAGTGCAGCGGGGGCCGGGGCCTGGGCCTGCTGGTCCCTCGCGCCGTCGCTGCTTGCCCCAGCGCTGGGCTTCTGAGCGGAGGCGTGCCTGGTAGCCGCTCGTCGGGCCTTCCCCGTCTCCGGCATCGCCGCCTCGCTCTCGGGTCGTGTGTGCCCCGCAGGGGCCGCACGCCACTCACTGGCCCCCCGGGCCGTACAGGCTGTCGGCTCCGGGCCGAGGGAACCGCCGAGCTCGCCGCTCCGGCAGAGGCTTTTTTGCGGGTTTTTTTCTTTTTCTTTTTATCCTTTGTAGTAAGCGGCCAAGCCGCCGCTTGTAGCCGCAAGCCACCCCCCCGTGAGAGAGGGAGGCACGAAAGTCGGTGGGGCAGTGGAGCCCCGTGCTGCACTGCCTATCCGTCCGGAGGCAGACTTTCGACTGGGGAAGCGAGGGCGCGCTCTCCCTACGCATGCCCAGTCGAAAGTCAGTGCTGCCTCCTACTGGACGGAAGGGAGAACGCTCCCTGGGTCCGAAGAAACGGACCTAGGGCCATAGAAAAGGGGTATTTTCAGACGTTACGCGATCACGGTCAACCACGGACAATCCCGTGGTGGCGGATGGTCGCGTAACGTCTGGTTGTTCGCCGCCAGATGTTCACCACAGTTACCACCGGCGGTGAGCAAAATAACCACGCTTTCGAGGATGGTCCAGGCACCATCTCCGAAAGTGTGGTTAATTGAACCATGGCCCGGAATCGGCGGCCAGTAATGTCTCTTACCGCCGCCGATTCTGGGCCGTGGCCCAGACCCTGGGACGGAATCAGGTGCAGCAGCCGGATTGGCTGCTGCGCCTGCCCATCTCCCAGAGGGCGGGCGGCCCGGGGAGCATGAAGGGGCGGGGCTGTGTGGCCGCACATTGCGCTGCGCAGCCCTGTCCCTCCCTAGATTCCCCGCCGGAATCAGCTGGCTTGTCTGTTGACGGGCCGTTTTGATTCCGGCGAGGAATCAAAAGGGGATTCTGTGACGGGGCCAATAGGTGCCCCGTCACGTTTGAAATCACCCAAGGACTGATTACAGTGTTTCACACAGCTGGAAGAGGCTCCTCTGCTCCCCTCCCCACTCATATAATTTACTGTCAGGCTCCCTAGCTATGCTCTGCAGTGCGGGAGGCAGAGAGCAACCCCAGCTCTCTGCAGAATGTCAGCGGAGGCAGTGAGCAGCCACCAGACCAGAGGCCAGTAGCCCTGCTTTAAGTACTTTTTTTATTTTACTTGGTATTTTCGTGTTTTTTCAATGAGAATCCTGCTGGTTTCTTGGTTTGTTCTCGTTTCCCAGAATGAACCAAGAAACAGGATTCTCATTGAAAAATAAGAATGAGTTGCAGCCCTAATCATAAGTGAGGTAACACTTTGGATATCCTTGCGTGAGAGTCACTAGATCTACAAATTGCAAGAGACCTCTTCTAGGTACATCTAGGACAGAATCCAGCCACTCTTAAACAACATACAGAGAATCTACTCAACAACTTAAGACAGAGAGAGATAGTACACCAGGAAACCAGGCAGGCCTACAGGGAAGGAGTGCAGTTGAAATGTGGCTGAGATCCCAGGGTTAGTAGCCCTATGCTGAAGAAATAACAAGGGGATTCCAATGACCACAAACGGTCAAGACACCCTAGATCGGGGGTTCTCAACCTTTTCCCAGTCATGAGCACTGGAGTGATGTGATTACTCGGGAGCGCTGCATAATTTGCATGAATGATTTGCATAAATCTGAATAAATTAAGTTTCCCCTCTGCAATTCAATTTAATTCAAGGTCAATGGGATTTGAGATAATTAATCCCAGCTCACAACTGACTTTAATGGAGGAAGGACTCTTTCAGCATGCTCCCGAGCACTACTGACAGCTGCCCTGGGGAGCACTTTCACACACTGCCTGAGCACCAATTTGAGAAGGTATAGCTTTCTAGCATGGCTCTGCAGGATTTATTAACTAGTTATTTGAAGAGAAAAGCCCCCTATATTGAATCATTTGTGCGTATGATTGCGAGTTGTCCTAGACAGAGGTTTCTTATCCAAGTGGCCTGGCCCAACGTTGTTTAGCTCATGATTAATAGAGCATGGGCTGCAGGCACAAGGGTTTCCTACAGCAATACGCAGTAACTGCAGACTTAAGAGCAGTTTCTGGGTAATTATAGTCAGGCTATCCCACGGGAACTGGTTTCTAACCTGAACTTTCAGCTGCATGGAGAGAGAGGAAGGAAATTAATCCTTAAATTAGTATTTACCAAAGAATTCAATGTCTCCATTTTTCAACCTGGAAAATAAGGAGGACTTGAAGGGATATTCCCGACAGGACCTGTTCCCTCCCCACCCCCAGATTCCAAGACACAAGAAGCAGGGAGAGAAAAGAGGAGCTTAACTCACCTGCAAATTCGTTAAAGTGGTTCCCAATGTCAAAAGCCTGGTAGTTGTAACCAGCGTATTCGTAGTCTATGAACCGGACATCCCCTGTGGAAGGCAAAAAAAAAAAGGGAGCTGCTAGGGCAGGGATCTCTCAACTTTTGGGGGTCAGGAGCCACTTTCAAAGGTCAAGGCTGATGGCAAGCCACAACTTTATCTTGAAAGTTAAGCTACAGAAATACGTTATGTGCTAAGGTTGTAACTCAGCAGAAAATTTAAAAAAAGTAGAAGCGAATTTTATTTATTTATTTATGGGTTTTTTTTTAGCGTGCCTGTCTCTAAGAAATGCTAGCTGAGATGGTTAAAAGGCTACTTCTTACCTGCAGTGGCAGTTCAGAGCTTCTCCCAGCTTCTGAATCTTCCCCTCTGCAGGAGCACTGGGTGCCTTTTTAAACCTTTTCCTTGCCAGTTCCAAGGCACTCGTTCTCCCTCTCTCACTCCCCCTCGCTCAATATTTTGCATTTGTTTACTGAGCTGTGGTGAGCAACACAGAAGGGTGTCACGAGCAAAGCCACAGCTTGGGGGACTACAGGGTTAACAAAGGCCACTGGGTCTTAACACGCTCCCAAGTCTTCTGTAGCCTGGATGTTCTCTTTGGGAAATGGATCATTTCCGTTTATGTATTTGTGAAGCCCCTCGCACAAGTGTGGGAGCGAAGTAGAGATGCTGCTGTATTAACCAACCTTCTGTTTCTCTGTAGATGATGTTCTTGCACAAGAGGTCATTATGACAGAGCACGATGGGAGACCCCAGCTGGGATAGAAACTCCTTCATCCAGGCAAGCTCTTCTTCTAGCACCTCCAGACTCGGCACTTCCTGATGGAGACTTGGGATGGAAGAGGAAGAGGAGGGGGGCATTATTCCCATTTAAAAATAATACACAGCAAAAAAAGTCTATGAGTAAGGCAGGTCACAAATTGAGAGAGAAGGGGCTCCCAGGGCAAGAAGATCTGGGAGTGTAGCATCCTAATTATATTTCATCCACTTACAAGCTCTCTGTGTGCAAGTAAAGCTAAAGCACAAGGCTGGGAGCCAGGAGCTTCCGAGTCCTACTCCTGGTTCTAATTCGGGTCGTCAGTCACCCCATGTCATGGATAAATTGCTGGACTTGGTCCTGGGAAGTCCCTGTGTTTCCTCTCACCCATGTCCGTCTTCGATTGCAAGCCCACCGGGCAGGGACCCGTCTCCAAGATTTGTGACTGTAAAGTGCCGCGTACACCTAGCAGCGCTACAGAAATAAGGAGGAGGAGGAGTCCTCCGGGAAGAACCCTGGAGGGGGTGAAACCACAGAGGGGGTGGGGCAAAAGGGGCTGTCATGCCCCTTTCTGATATGTAGCCCCACAGATTGTGAGGCATCCTGGCATCACGATGTTCCACAGGAGGCGAGATCAGATCAGAAAGGGGAGGAGGCAAGGGGGTGGTCACATTCCTTTTGCTACAACCCCACCCCTTATAGAGAGCGTTTTGACAACACCCTGCAGAAAGGGAGGCCACATTAGAAAGGGGGCAGGGAAAGGGGTCTATAACACACCCTTTGACATAACCCCATCCCTGGAAAGCATCATTACATCCTGGCGCTCCATAGGGGTGGGGCCACATAAGAAAGGGAGTGGGAAAGTCCTTCTGACCCACCCCCAGAAACCCAGAGAGATGGTAACCCTAGCTCGGCTGTTCACTATTGGTGGAGTCCTCTTTCTAGTAACAAACAGGAGCAGTGCAAACGTGGCCTTCCAACGTGCCTATTAATATGGGCAGACAGCACCCTCTCGGGGCAAGAGAGTAATTCTGTCTCCTCGGCCCACTCCATTCTTTGCCTCTAGGCTGGGTTTGCTAACATGTGGCCCTTCAGCCAAAAGGTTCTTTATCCCTGCAGGAGGATGCCTGCCTGTGGTAGGTATTAAAAGGGTCGGGACCATTCCCCACAACTGAGAACCAGCACAGCCTAGTGGCTAAGGTGTTCAAATCCCATTAGCCATGAACTCACTGGGTGAGCTTGGGAAAACCACTATTAATCAACCTCAGTTTCCCAACTGTAAAATGGGAATAATAATGACCTACCTTTTAGGGCTATTGTGAGGCTGAACTAGATAAGGAATTCTAAAGCACTTTGAACACCTATATAAGTGAGAAATAAAATAAAGTAATAATTCTTCATTTAGGAGACTCAGGAGACCAAATTTCCCCCCTTGTGCAGTCTATTTGGAGCATCATCCTTCCTAGCTCTTCCTCTCTGGGCTTCTCCCACCATGTGCGCTCCCAGCTGAGCCTGGAGCTCATCTTTATAAAGACTCATGCTCCACCTTGCTCAGGTGGCACGAATTAGACTCGTGCCTAGAGTGCTGTTCCTCCAAGGGCCTGCTCCTCCAGGGACTTACAACAGCAACTCGGGCCCGATCCCATTACCAGTTGAGTCTCCAATCTCCATACACTCATCTAAATTGTTCCTATGTTCCCCTTCCCTCTTGGATTCTACCAACTCAGAAAAAAATGAAATGAGACAACAGGTGAGCTGTACCTGATACCACAGCTGTGAAGCCCTTTGAATCCAATATCACATGGTCAGTTGGAATTACCCAGGACAAACAGAGGCTCACTTTCCTGGAATGAACTCAGAGGACTGGTCATACTAAACCCAAAACCTCATCAGTAGGTTGAACACTGTTGAATTTAGTATACACAGGATGCATAAAGCCTGCTGGATAATATGCTGTGTGCATAAACAGAGCACTGAAACTGCACTAGGTCTTTTAAGGGAAACATAGTTAATCATTTCCTTGCTACCTAGTTCATTCACCTTCATAGTTCATTGTGACCAACAGTGTCCCGGCAATGGGCATGTGGATCCTGAGCCAACTGGAAGCGTGTTCTAGATTCACTCACTTGGAACAGACTCAAACCTCCCCCAGGACTTCATCAAACACCAGGGCATAAGCTCTGTTCAATGGACTGGCTTTAAACACAGTTTGTCCAGTCAAGTGAAAGATCTTTTAACTGGTTTAAAAGCAACATACAGTGGGATCCACTTAGGTTGAACTTGCATAACTTGAATTTCTGGATAAGCAGAATTAATTTGTTTTCCCCAGCCCACGTCTACAATCTGGTTGATCACAGATATCCTTGATCTGGTTAAATTGAATTCTGAACCTTGATAACTCAATTTTTAAAGATGTATAGTGTACACCCACCCAGCTAAAAAATATCAGGATCTTTGAGTTTATTAATGATTTCTTGGCAGCATTTGGTTAATAGTGTAGTATCTCTCTTGTCAAGGCAAGACTTCATGCTGGGAAGGCTTGAGATGGGCGTTAAAGAACTGATGTTCCCTGTTTCCAGCTTTCAAGATATGCAAACTCAGACTGACAGCCAGAGTCATGTGTCCATGTAAAATCCAGACAGTTCTGACTCTAGGAGTCTTGAGTGGGCTGAAAGGGGAATGACCAACAGGTTTCCCTGTGCCTAGTCTGATGGAGATGCAGAAGCCTGATGCTAACAATCTGAACATCAAATTTTCCTCATCTCCAGGTCCATTTCCTTAAGAACTGCTTAAGTAGAATTTCTTATAAGTTGAACTTTTTTAAATGGCCAGAGAAATTTGACTTAAGCAGACTCCGCTGTACCGGATCCACACTGGACTCTTGTTAAAATCATGTTAGCCAAAACTAAGATGGGGAACCACTGGCCTGGGCCAAATCCAGCTCATGGCTATTGCTACTACTAGGCTCCTTTCCAATTCTTGGGCCTGGCTCGTGGATTCAGTCCCTATCTTCAAGCTCTGAAAGAGTGAGCTCAGGAGAAGGGAGTGGAATTGAAACATTTTTCACAATGAAAAAGTATGGAGCCAGGAAACAGATCTATGATCTGAACCCTCCTCTTCCTTCTGGCATCCTGACCACAGCCCTTTAGTGCCCTCCCACGTCATACTAATGTTCAAAGTGGTCCATGGAAGGGAACAGATTCATGTTTAAAATTACTTCACTTCACATGGGTCGATTCCCACTGTAAGAGCTGTGTTTCAACCTGGCTACAATTAACCAATTTCTCTCTTGTTCCTATGAGTCTCATCCCAAAATTTTGATTGAGAGTGATGATCTCTCCAGAGCATCACAAGAAAAGATCTGAGTGGGATAGTTGGAAGTTTAAGCATCAACAATCTCTCCTTTTGACTCCTACACTATGAAGCCTATGCCTTGGTGGACCCAGTTGCAAGACTGTTGAAACATTATTCAATCTTGCATTGCAGATAGAACCTACCCACACATTAAAATATTGTCAAAGCACATTCACACAACACCCTTTTAGAGTGGGTGGAGGCACAAGCCCGCATATTCCTTGATGATCCCTGTTCTCCGACACTTGATGCAAGGCAGTGGACCACTGAAATGCAGGGGAATCAGCAGCTGTGTAAATGCTTTGGTACTGGACAAGACAAACACAGATGAAGGAACAAGTGGTAAGCTTGCATGAGTGTTGTGTGAACAAGCCTTTAAAGTTTGCTGTAGCCATGGACTTTGGCAGGCTGTAGCATGGGTTGGGAACATGGTTAAAACATAGTTTGGACACTTTCTGTATGGGAAATATTGAACTATGCTGCAACCATGTCAGATACCATATAGCTGAGTCCCTTGACACAGCTAACATTGTAACATAGATGGAACTTGTGTTAAATCTACCGCTCTGTCAAATTCTGTAGCTTGGTCTACATCAGGGGTGGGGATGTAGGCCTACATCCCATGGGCTACTTTGGAAATTTGTATAAGCTCTGAAGGCTGGAAAGTAGTTGGGACTCTTAAGATGTTTGCTAAGGACAGGGAGCAGAGGAGGGTCCAGATCAGGAATCTATGCTATGAATTCACCTCCTGTCCTTGAATGCATGCTGTCCTCTCCGCTCCCTTCCCCTGAGCTTGAGGGTAGGGACTGAGTCCATGGGCCAGATCCAGGAACTAGAGCGGGGCAAAAAGCAACACCAACAAAACCCAGATCTGGCACATGGGCCGCAGGTCCTCCACTCCTGACTGACATGCACCTTCCTTTCCCTTCAGTTTTAGATTCCATAAGATTTGCAGGTCCTGGAGTTTTGAGATTCAAAGAACCTCCCAAAATGCTAATTAAAACTCAACCAAAGCCCTCATGGCTGGCCTTGGCTTGAGCTGGAATAAATAAATAAATAAATAAAAGTTAGCCTTGACTTCATTTGATACTAAAGGACCAATCCCTTAAACCTTGGTGGAAAGCTTCACTAATTTCACTGGAGATTTTAGTAAGCTTGTTGTGAACTTTAGACTTGAGCCTAGAATCCAAGAAGAGCTTTACCACGAGCCTGGTTTCATTGCTAAAGTCCTGGACAACTCTGTGTGCATCCCCCTCCATCCCAATACAGTGCTAGACTATTCCATCTATTCTCCACCTACCCACCCCCATCAAGCTACACAAGCAACTCAAGGGGCCCGGAACAGGGATGCCTACAGTACAGCTCAGCTGAGGAGTTCAGATTTTACCTGGAATTTGATGCCTTGACGATGAGCTCCGTTTTCACAATGTAAAAGTACTTGCGCAGTCTGTGCCAGAGGTTGGGCTTCAGGAGGCTTCCATTGGCATGAATTGCATGCATTTTGGCCATTTCCTGGGCTACTAACCTATAACCAATCACATAGACACAGCTGGTAAGTGGTTAGGTAGCGAGAGCTTGCAGACATTGATGGGAGCTGTCTGGAAACCAGCCCCAAGATGCCTCAAGTCAGAAGAGCTGTGTCCAAGGTTGAAGGGGCATGAAGTCATTCTTGAGATTAGCTGCTCGGATGAACAACTTTAAAATACTGCAAGGCTTTGCCTATGAAAACCTAACCGTAGCAGGCTAACGCTGTATCGACAGCCATGTGGCTGCACTGACTTGCACCAGCAGAGAATTTGCCACATCACACCTGGCAGCTCTGGTAACAGGTAAACCAAACTGGAGGTTTCAGGGCAAGAGTAACTCTGAGCCACAACAGTGGGGACTTCCATTACCCAGAAGCAAGGTCTGGCTACAGGAGAAAGGAAACGCCCCAATTCTGCAAACAAGATCTGTTGCGGCTTTGAGTAGACAGGTGGACTAGAGCCCCCTTTCTCCGGATGTTCTCTCTGCTCCCCCTAGCCAGGAGGTGAAGCCCACCTGATGTCTGGCACTCGAAAGGCTACAGATAATGGGCGTTACCAGATGGAATGCTGCCCACTTGTTTGGGTGGCAGGCAGACACACTAAGGGTTGTTCACAACCTGCTAAGTATTTGTTGCCCAATTGCTCGATTGCCAGCAAACGTTATAGGCATACAACAAGCAGCAGTTCCTTGCCTGAAGTCACTGTTATGCCTGGTAGTGGGCGTTATGAGCACTGTGCTCTGGAGGTCACCGAAGGTGGGGCAGGGCTTAACCGTGTGAACCTGGGCGTGGAGGTGTGGGGAGGAGCAGCAGCAGCACAGGGCTCTGGACACAGCAGCAGTAGGAGGTGGCTCCGGGCTATAGAGGAGAAAGGGGGGGGAGGGGGAGAGCAAACTAGCTTCAGGTGTTGGACGGCCTCTTTGAGGAGTTGCCATTGCTCAAGCCCTGTGTGGTCATCAAGTGCTCCAGCAGAAGGAGGCATTTCTGGCTGGCTGCAAGCATGGCATCTCCTCCAGCTACTGCCACTCCCTGAGGCCCTGCCACAGGTAAGCTCTGCCCTGCACACCCTATAGCTGCTGGATCATGTCCAGCTACACATGCAATTCGCACATGGCCTCACAAACCCTGGGGCCAGCCCTGTCAGCAAGTGTGGATTTTGCATCTGTTTGAATCTCATGCGTTTAGTGCTGGGAACACCAGCTACCTGCCAAAAAACATGTGGCTTTGCAGAGCAGGACCAATTCTCAGCACTCACTCGGCTTTCACCAAATCTCATTCCAGACCTTAGGACCCCATTCCAACGCTAATCCCTTTGGTGTCTGGAGTGTCTGCACTCTTGCTCTTCAGTGAAAGAAACCACCCTGCTGGCATCAGAACTGGATAAGTTCTCTATCTGGTTAGTTTTCCTGCCAATTAAGGGACTCCAGGCAATGATCCTGTCTCCCATTCATTCAGTACGGATTTTGATTCTGCTTAGGTAAGAACCGACACCACTACTTTTGTTTGTCCAACGGGTAGGGAGGTCAGTGTCCCTGATATTCCCATTGACCTGGGAAGACACAAAGTAGCTCGGAACGACGAACATAATATGGGGGGGGGGGAGCAGGGGGCGGGGCAGGACAGAGAGGATGCATCCTCTGCATCATTAAGAACAGGCAGGGGGGGGGGGGGCGAAGAAAGGATTGCCCACTTGTCACAACTGGGCCCTTGTGGTGGATGAATCCTCACAGGATCAGAACCCACAATGATCACAGACACCAGGTATGGAGGAACCAAGCACTAATGTTTGATCCAGGTGTTTTTATTTACAAATGCCTTCACCAATATGTACAATGGATGATGTACCCCAAGGGTGCCTGAGGTTGCAGGCCCATGGGCTATCCCCAGTCCCCTCAACCTATACCTCCAGGGAACCTGAAAAGTAGCAGGCCCTGGATCTTCAGGTACAATAGTCCTCTCCCTAGGGTTCCTATGGCCAGGAGCTGTGCAACCAGCTTCCTTCCCAGCCTGAAGCTTCAGTGCATCTTCCTCCCTTCCTATCAGAGCCTTCCTACTTACATAGCCCTGAAGGTACCCAGGTGTGCACAGGTCTGAGCTTGGCTGCTAGTGGTTGTGTGCTGGACAGTAAGGGAGTGGATTCTGACATGACTAATCATAGCCAGCAAGCACACTGCCACACCACCCAATTTTGGAGTCATAAGAACCTCCCACATCTTCCCATTTCCTGTAGAGTTCAGTGGGAGGAGGAAAAGGAATGGCTAATTGGTTAAATAAGTTAAGTCGCCTTTAGCTAAACTGATTTAATTTGCAAGACAAAAGGTTTTTGGATGGAGGAAAAGCTCTCTCTGTAGGATATCAGAAAGGAGGAGAAAACACAACCTTGGGACACACCTGCCCTAGGGTGTATGTCCCTGCGCGCGCACGCGCGAGAGACGCTGCAAATGGAAAAGACAGGGAACATGCAAACTGCAAACTCAGAAATAATAAAACTTTCCACAGCAATAAACTTAATCTACAGTTTCTAACAGCTCAGAATTCAGTTTTCACATGTTTTCAGTATTGTTGGGAGCTTCTGATTCTGGGGGGTGGAGCATCTGTACAGTAGAGGGCCTTTTTGCATGGACGCCCCTCTCCTCGCCCACATGTGTGGCTGGGGTGGGGCGTCTGTGCGATCGCCACAGCAGATGCAGGGGGATGGGGAGGTGTCCGTTCAAACGCCATGGCTGGTGGGAGGGAGTGCATGCGTGCTCCCCCACCTCCACCCATCACCCATGCATGGAGCAACGGGCACCAATGACAGATGCTCCATGCGTGGAGATGGATGGAGGTGGGTGGGGGTCCATGGAAATGCATCCCCATGTGCTGCCCACCCACTGCACCGCCCACCCATCCCCACACATTTGGCTGATATAAGGGGGAAACCCCAGGATGCTCTCCCTTTTTATAATCGTGTTAACAATCATCACGTTAACTTAAGGTTAATGCTCAAACCAGCAGATTCACCCATTTCTCGTCATGTGGCCCTTTTTGGGCTAGCAGTGGCTCGTAGACGTGGAAGGAAAACCTCAAGTGCAGCTGGATTTTGAGCGCATTTGTTGATTAGCTCTTCGGTGACCTGGGAATAGTTTAAATATGAACATGGACAATTATATTTGGAAACTGGAATTTTTAGTTGTACTTGTATCTGTACTTGCTTTGTTTGTATCGTGTTAGGTTACTCTACAGTGATGTAATAGCCATTGGCTACACATAATAAACTATTTACTTACTTACCCATCCCCATACGCACCAGTTTGAAAAGAGCCAGAGATGGGGCTTCTCTGGGTTAGGGCTGGATCTAGCATCTCCCACAACATTTAGACTAAAGTTAAAACAATGCTCCAAGGGCAGAGGTGATGCTGACTCTTCAAAATGGTGCTTCACAGCTTTCCTCCTCTCACTTGGGATGGGGGCTCCTCGCTGGCCCCAAGGTCTAGTATAGCCTGAGGCTGATGGAAGTGATTTGGCTACAGCTTTGAAAGAGCTCAACTGAGGGGGCTGAGTGATTCTTCCTGGAATCGGAGGTATTTAATGCCCGCTGTGACATGTTTGGTGACTATTTTGCAGAGAAAATTGCTTGGATTCACCACAACTTCTACATGGCACTTATTACAGTGGGTGAACCAGAGGTTGTGGAAGCCCGGCCTTGTCCGGTTTCGTGGGATCAATTTCAGTCAGTGTCATCCGCTGGGGCGGGGGATGTTCTTGGGGCTGTTAGGGCCACCTTTTGTGAACTTGACCCATGCCCGTCCTGGCTGGTTAAGGCCAGCCGGAAGACGGTGGAGCTGTTGCTGGCGGGGGTGATCAATGCCTCCCTTCGGGAGGGCAGAGTGCCGGGCTGCCTCGAAGATGCAGTGGTGCAGCTTCTGCTCAAAAAACCATCACCTGACATTGATTCCCTCGCCAGTGATCGGCTGGTCCCTAACCTTCCCTTTTTCGGTAAGGTTATTGAGCAGGTGGTGACCCAGCAGCTGCAGGGACATCTAGACCGCACTGGTTATCTGGATCCCTTTCAGTCCGGTTTTCATCCAGGCTATGACACGGAGACTGCACTTGTGGCCTTGGTCGATGACCTTCACCATGAAGTAGATAAGGGTCATTCGACCCTGCTAATTTTGTTAGATCTGTCGGCTGCTTTTGATACCGTTGACCATGAGATGTTGGTGATTTGCTTGTGGGATCGAGCTGGAGTGGGTGGGATCGTCCTTGACTGGTTCCGCTCCCTGGCTTGGAGAACTCAGCATGTGGTGCTTGGGGATTGTTCTTCATCTCCACGGGACCTCACCTGTGGTGTCCCGCAAGGCTCTATTCTGTCCCCGCTCTTGTTCAATGTGTATATGCCGCCACTTGGCGAGGACGTGAGATGGTATGGGGTGCGGTGTCATCAATATGCCAATGACACCCAACTCTACCTCTCGTTTTCATCTGACCCAGACCCGGCACTTTCGGTGTTTACCTGGCGGCTGCTGGAGATTGGATGAGGGCAAGCTGACTGAAGCTGAATCCCGACAAGATGGAGGTGATGGTGGTGGGAAGGGCCGTGGATGTGGCAGTTCCCATCATTAATGGGGTCCACCCCCCACCAGTATCCCAGGTCCGTAGTCTGGGCATGCGCCTTGATCCGCCTGGATCTCCAGGTGGGGGATGTGGCGAGAAGTGCATTTCACCAATTACATCTGGTGCGACGGCTTTGGCCGTATGTTTCAGATAGTGACCTGGCCACCTTCATCCATGCTTCCACTACCTTGAGATTGGACTATTGCAACGCACTGTACTTGGAACTATCTATGATGACAGCCCAGAGACAGGGCAATTGGGATTCTTACCGGTGAATTGCCCTTCTGTGGCCCTCCAGGGAGTTTATTCGGACCCAGGGAGCGTTCTCCCTTCCATCCAGTAGGAGGCAGCACTGACTTTCGACTGGGCATGCGTAGGGAGAGCGCGCCCTCGCTTCCCCAGGAGTATCCAAGCCGATGGACTGGAGCTGAAACAACAACAAAAACTTTTCCTGAAACCTTGGGGTTAACTGAACAAAGGCCCCTGGAAGGGGCTGAACCCCCCTTACCCGTTCAGGGGAACCAAACTTAAAATACATAGCCCGGGCGGGCCGAATAAACTCCCTGGAGGGCCACAGAAGGGCAATTCACCGGTAAGAATCCCAATTGCCCTTTCTATGGCCCTAGGTCCGTTTCTTCGGACCCAGGGAGGTGTCAAAGCAGTCGTGTTTATTCGGTAGGGGAGGGCCCAGTTTGACTAGTACCCATGACCCCTTGGAGAACCCGCCGACCGAATGCGGCCTCTGCGGATTGCTGCGTGTCAATTTTATAATGCCTCGTAAAGGTATGGAGGCTTTTCCAGGTAGCCGCCTTGCAAATTTCTGCTAAGGGGGCTCTGGAGCGAAATGCCGAATTGGTGGCCGCACTCCGAGTGGAGTGTGCTAGAATTGGACAAGGGGGTTGTAGCCCTGATGCCTTATAGGCTTCGGAAATGCAGGATGATATCCAGCCTGCTATGACCGTTTTAGATACCCGTTTTCCCCTGTGGCGTGGGTGGTAACTCACAAGGAGACTAGATGAGCGTCGAAAAGGAGCGGACCTCAGCATATAAATTTTCAAGGCCCTACGTACGTCTAGGCAATGCCACTGCTTTTCCAGCGGGTGGCGCGGACGGGGACAGAATGAGGGCAGGACTATGTCCTGTGCCAAATGGAAGGGGGAGGAGACCTTGGGCAAGAAGGCCGGATCCAGGCGGAGTAACACAGACTCCTTCCTGAAGGAACAGAGGGCCGGGTCAATAGACAGCGCCCCCAGCTCTGAAACCCTCCTAGACGTGGTAATCGCTATCAGGAACGCCACCTTGATAGACAGAAAGAATAAGGAAACCTGGTGTAACGGCTCGAACGGTGGCCCCGTAAGAGCCCTGAGCACCAGGTTCAAGTTCCAATTAGGGAACCTGTGGACCACGGGTGGTGAGAGTCGTTTGGCTGCTCTTATGAATTGCCTGACATGGGGATGGGGAGAAACCCTGTCCTTGCCGGATGCCCCTACTACACTGTCTATAGCCGCTAATTGCCTACTCAGTGTGTTAGGGCGGAGCCCTTTGTCCAGACCCTCCTGGAGGAACTGTAACACCTGAGGGATTGAAGGAGATAGTGGGGAAAACCTCCTAGCTCTGCACCATCCCACAAATACCCTCCAGGTGCACTGATATATGCGCCTGGTAGATTTTCTCCTGGCCGCTATCAAGGTACGAATGACAGCGTCGGAATAGCCCATCTGCTGCAGGGCTAAGGATTCAACAGCCAGGCTGTCAACTTCAGGAACTCCGGCTGGTGGTAGGCCACGGGCCCCTGTGTCAGAAGGTCGGGGGAGACCGGAAGGGTGAGGCTGTGCCCCTGCGAGAGGCTGAGCAAGTCCGGGAACCAAGGCCGGCGAGGCCAAAATGGTGCCACCAGAATGACCGTGGCCCCCTGTGCTTTGCATTTGTGGAGGGTCCGGCTGATGAGCGGGAAGGGAGGGAAGGCGTACAAGAGACCTTGCGGCCACACTTGACTGAGGGCATCGGTGGCCTCCGCGTCGTGGCAGGGGTGCCTGGTGAAAAAGCGTGCCAGCTTGCGATTCGCCGAGGAGGCGAACAGATCCAGCGTCGGCTGCCCGAACGTCTCTGTGATCAGCTGGAAGGCGGCAGAGCTCAGTGACCATTCCCCCGGCTCCAATTCTTGCCGGCTCAACCAGTCCGCCTCGACGTTCCTCGATCCCTGGATGTGGAGGGCTGACAGGGACTGCAGATGTAGCTCTGCCCACTTGATGATGTGGGACGCCTCCTTGTGCAAGGCCTTTGAGCGCGATCCGCCCTGATGGTTCACATAGGCCATGGCGCTCGTGTTGTCTGTGAACACCACTACATGACGGCCTTCCAGGATCGACAGGAAGCTGAGCAACGCGAGACGAATGGCCCGCAACTCCAGCCAGTTTATGCTGTGGTCTGCCTCTCCCGCTGACCACCGCCCCTGGGCCCGGTCGGACCCGACGTGCGCCCCCCACCCGGACAGGCTGGCATCCGTGGTCAGAACCAGCTTGGTCGGCTCCATCAGGGGTACGCCCTCCAAAAAGCGGGTTGGGTCTTCCCACCACCGGAAGGATTGAACGACGGTGCCCGGCAGAGGTAAGGCCCTGGGGACCCTGTTTATGATTTCCATCTGCCACGGACGGAGAAGCCGTTGGAGGGGGCGAGCATGAAAGCGTGCCCACTGCAGGTGGCGAGTGCAAGCGATCATGGACCCGAGCAGGGAGGCCAAGGACTGGAGGGAGGCTTGCGGTCGTGACCTCACGCGAGCTATGAGCCCCTTGATTTTTTCCTGACGAGCTGTCGGAATAAATATCCGGTTGAGCCGGGTGTCGAAAATCACACCCAGGTGTTCGAGCTGCTGGGTGGGCTCCATATGGCTCTTGGGCAGATTCACCTGAAACCCATGCTCGTTGAGGTAAACAATGGTGCGCTGGAGATGTAGCGAGGCCAGCTCCCGGGATGGTGCTCGAATCAACAAATCGTCGAGGTAGGGGAAGATCGCGATGCCTTCCAGTCGGAGATTTGCCACTAGGGGGACCAGGACCTTCGTAAAAGTCCGCGGGGCGGAGGCGAGGCCGAACGGCAGGGCGCGATACTGCCAGTGCTGGGCATGGTACGCAAAGCGGAGCCAGCGACGGTGGGCTGGCAGGATAGGGACGTGCAGGTACGCGTCCTTCAAATCGATGGAGCAAAGCCAGTCGTGTTGCGCGATGGCGAGGGAGATGGACGACACCGTCTCCATCTTGAACTTCTGCCGCTTGACACACCTGTTCAGGCGCCTGAGGTCCAGCACCGCGCGCCACTCTCCGCTTTTCTTTAAGACGAGAAATAGAAGAGAGTACAGGCCCTGACCCCTTTGGTGGCCCGGCACCCTTTCTATAGCCCCTATAGTCTCGAGCCTGTGCAGCTCTAATAGCATTGCCTGGTGTTTGCTGGGGATGCGGGAACAGGGGGATAGGCGGAAAAACGGTTTGGGCTGGGCCGTGAGCTCTATGGCGTACCCCCGTGTTACAGTTTGAAGGGCCCAGGCATCGGATACCGTTCTGCTCCATTGCTCCGCGAAGCAAAGGAGCCTTCCCCCCAACCGCCTGGAGTCGGGGGAGAAAGAACTGCAGGAGTCAGGAGTCCTGCCTGCGGGCAGGGGAGCTCGGGCGCTTGTACGAGCTGGCCTGGGCTGCTGACCTGCCTGGTTTGGCCCCACGCCCCCTCTGCCCCCTGCCTCGCTGCTGATTGTACCAGGGTTGGTAGGCCGAGTAAGGCCGCTTGTAGCCCTGATTGGGTTTGTGGAAGGGGCGAAAAAAGGTCTTAAAGGGTTGGACCTGGTGGAGTGAGGTTTTCTTATCCTTACTCGACGCTTGAGTAAGGGCCTTATCTAGCGCTGGGCCGAACAGTTTACCGCCCCTAAACTTCCCGTGCACAAGAAGATTTTTGGCGTGCGAATCCGCTCGCCAGGGCCGCAGCCAGAGGCGGCGGCGCGCTGCTACGTTAGCCGCCATTCCCCTAGCCGCCCAGGTAACCATGTCAGCCGACGCGTCCATTAAAAATGCATGGGCGAGGGTGACGTTCGCGGCCAGCTTGCGCGACATGGTTTCCGAAATGGCAGGGTCGTGAGACAGCTTAAACCACTTCATTATGGCCCGCGAAGTGTAAGCTGTTGTGACGGCCATCTGTAAAGTGTTGGCCAGGGCCTCATAGTTTTTACGGAGGCCTATCTCGATACCCTTATCGGTAGGATCCTTCGGTAGAAGGTCCTCCGAGGATAGAAAAACGGATTGGCGGGCTAGGGAAGCAGCTGCAGCATCCACCCTAGGGGTCTTAAAAATAGGGTCGCTGTGCTTAGTAAAGCCATAGAGGGCCTGTTGAGTTTTGGAGAGCCTAGCCACCTTAGTGGGTTGCCTCCACTGGGCCCTGATAAGTCGCTCAAAAGCCCTGTCCAGTACCACCCCTTTACGCCCCTTGGAGAGCTTAGGGATGTACTCCCTATCAGAATCCTCCTCAGAAGAAGAGGTATCGGACTCCCCTGTCTTACGGGACGTGGGGGTGATGCGCATCACCCTCTGGGCTCTCTTAAGGAGCTTCGGGCCTTGCTCGGAGGGCAGCTCCCTGCCTACTTCCTTGTGGCCCTCACTAAGAATAGCCTCCCATTCTGGGGCTTCCTGCTGGTCCCCTGCCGAGGAATACTCCTCCGCTAATGAGCCGACGTCCTCCGAGGATGAGGACGGACGCGGCGGGGACTGCACCCGGCGTCTCTTGCGAGGGGGGGGCAGAGGGGTGTCCAGCTGGTCAGAGGAAGATTCCCCCAGCTCCCCCTCCTCCGAGGGGGCCGCGTCCTGCTCACTCCCAGAGGAGGAACCCAGGAGATCGCGGAGGGAAGGGCCCTTCTTGGTGACCCCCTTTCGCGGGCCTGCCTTCTGCTTGCCCTTGCTGGCATGCCTAGAGGCTCCCTTAAAGGTGTCCTTGGGGGGAGGGGCCCTCCTTTTATGGGCCTTGAGCTGGTTCGCTTCAATGCGGGCCAGCACCCCCATCATTGTTTGCAGAGCACTCATCTGGAGCCTCTGAAACTCTTCAGACCCCCCTCTTACTTGAGAGGGGGCAGAGGATTCTGCCCCCTCCATGTCCTCAGCGCCCGCGTCGCGCTCCTGGCCACGTGGCTCCTCCGCGAGTGCAGCGGGGGCCGGTGCCTGGGCCTGCTGGTCCCTCGCGCCGTCGCTGCTCGCCCCAGCGCTGGGCTTCTGAGCGGAGGCGTGCCTGGGAGCCGCTCGTCGGGCCTTCCCCGTCTCCGGCATCGCCGCCTCGCTCTTGGGTCGTGTGTGCCCCGCAGGGGCCGCACGCCACTCACTGGCCCCCCGGGCCGTACAGGCTGTCGGCTCCGGGCCGAGGGAACCGCCGAGCTCGCCGCTCCGGCAGAGGCTTTTCCGCGGGTTTTTTCTTTTTCTTTTTATCTTTTGTAGTAAGCGGCCAAGCCGCCGCTTGTAGCCGCAAGCCACCCCCCCGTGAGAGAGGGAGGCACGAAAGTCGGTGGGGCAGTGGAGCCCCGTGCTGCACTGCCTATCCGTCCGGAGGCAGACTTTCGACTGGGGAAGCGAGGGCGCGCTCTCCCTACGCATGCCCAGTCGAAAGTCAGTGCTGCCTCCTACTGGACGGAAGGGAGAACGCTCCCTGGGTCCGAAGAAACGGACCTAGGGCCATAGAATGCAGCTAGTGCTGAACGCTGCGGCCCATCTCCTTACAGGGACGGGTTGCCGTGAGCATATTATACCAGTACTCCGGGCTCTGCACTGGCTGCCTATAGTCTTCTGGGCCTGATTCAAGGTATTGGTTTTGACCTATAAAGCCCTATACGGCCTTGGCCCAACTTACCTGCGGGACCGCCTCACACTCCGCGCTCTGGAGCAGCCTCTGCAGTCCACTGGGGGTGCCCTTCAAGAGGTCCCTCACGTGGCCCAGGGGACCACTACGGAGAGGGCATTCTCGGTGGCCGCACCTAGGCTGTGGAACTCCCTCCTGGTGGAGACCCGGGTGGCCCAGAGCTCCCCTCCTTCCATCGTATCTGTAACATCTGGCTGTTCCACCTGGCATTTGGCGAGAGAGATGGGATGTAGGGTGGGATAGCGGGAGGGGGTAGTTTGGTTTTGTGCCTTCACTTTTTATTGTATTTTATGGTTTTATTGATTTTACGTTTTAATATTGTAAGCTGCCCCGGGCTGCTTGAAGCAGGAGGGGCAGGGTATTAAATTATTTTATAAATTAATTAATATTAATTAAATAAACTCCTATGGAGACATCTAACTGACCCTGACCAACTCCAGCATTAAATGCCAAGATTTTAGCGATTAAGAACCAGGTGGTAGCGCACATAGCAGAAAAGCATCAACAAGTTTAGCTCTAGTCTGTACGTGCAGAGCAACTTCTCCACTACTTGTTCCCCATTGCACTTTCAACACCCTCCCATAGATCTGGTCTTGGACATTTTGCCATCCTAGCTGGCAATGGGTACTGAGTCTCCAACATGCCAGAAGGATGGTGCACCACCAGGGTGGGGCAAGCGGAGGGAGAGAACAAGGTCACCGGGGCTGACAGAGCATGAGGGAGAAGGGCAGGGTCACCAGGGCTGCTGGGCTGGGCACAGTTTTGGGTGTATTCCCCTGCTCGGTAGCCAGCGAGATCCCCCACCCTCTCTTCCCCGCCTTCTCCAAGGAACCCATTCACTCTGGTCCTCCAGTCTACCTCTGCTCTATGGGGGCAGATGAAAGCAGGGCCTACCTCACCTATATGGTAGAGCTGGCTCTGCTCTCCCATCACGTACTGAACTGATGTTGCATTTAAGGGGATCTGGGGTGCAAATAGCTTGGTGGGAGAGGGTGGGATACAGCCACAACCCCTCTGTGAGAGGGCGGGATACAGGTTTGTAGGTCGGGTGCTCTCCCAGGTGAGACACAAGGAGAACCTGAGGATTGGGAACTGCCTGTATGGTATGGTATTTGTTTTGTTATTTCAATTTCTGGAAGCTGTTTGGGGCTGGGATTTATTTAATACGTTTTACATATATATTGTTTTTTCAATTGTTTTAAGCCGCCCTGAGCCAATTTTGGGGATAGGGCAGGGGTATAAGTGAAATAATAATAATAATAATAATAATATATGTGGCCCATCTCTGCTGTCTTTCAAGCCTCACCTACCCTTACGCTGGTGTAAATAGACTAACTCACCAAAGCCAATGGATTTATACTGGTGTCAGTGATAGGAGACCCTGGCCCACAAAAACCCACTCAAGCAACGGACAAAGAAAACTGCACAAATTCCCCCACCTGAATATCTGTGGCTCCCTCACGTGCTCGGGTCCCAGCGCCATCCCTGGTATGAATTCATAGCACAGGCCGTTCTGGAAGGTGCAGTAGAGTTTGGGGGCACAGTCATGGGCTCGTAGCACTAGGAAGTTCTTCAGCTCGTTTTCCCGGTCCACAAAGAGCTCCGTCTTCCTGCCATAGACCCGCACCAGGACCGCATCCATCATGTCCTCCTGTGTGTAGCAGGCCATGAGCTTGTTGGTGATGCCATCAGTGAAGAGCTTGGGGGGAAATGGACAGAGGGGAGACAGTTAGGAGATGGTTCTAGGAGAAGCATTGCTATTCTCATGGGGCTGTTTATTTAACAAGCAGGAGCAGGTATAGAAGGGAACGGACATGAGAAAGGGGGCCCCTCGTGCTGTTGGCAGACGTGCATCCTGGTATATCACTGCAGTGTCCAATGGGGTCTCATCACCAGCCTTTTGGCCAATGATGGACGCCAGTGCTAGATCCAGGGAAGTTGAGGTCATGTGCTAAATGGTGATGTTGCCCACCCCCCCCTTCTAACATACGAATGTTTAATGAACACACTCGTACTCGCCCCTTAAAAATGGGGGAAATGTTACTGTAACTAACTGATTTTTGAAGTTCAGTTAAGCAGAACCACTCCTTCAGGGGCACTGCAGGCCTGTATGTTACACATATTGTTAAACTTATCTCTTCTTTACCGATGGGCCCCATGTGTTCTGAATTGCTATGGGGCTTCCACGTTTGAAGTTCTGTGGTCTTGCACTCGAGTTCTCCTTTCAGGTTTATTCATGGCCCACATGCTTTGAGAGGTGCCCCCATCACACCATATGGGGCTGTGCGGTTGCACAGTCTGCGTTAGTTGGAATCTGGTCCTGAGTGGAGCTTGGCAGATGCAGAGTGATGGGCTCTATGAAACATTCGCTATTATTTTTACTGTGTCCAAAGGTGTGGGCCACGGTTCTCTCCTGCCTTATGCTTTGTCATCCTTTACACCCACTTTGCATTGGTATAAGGCACAGGGCAGTGGAGATCAACCTTATGGTCCCTGCCCCAAGGAAGATGCAACAACAAGTCACAGTTGAGCATAACAACCATCTGGAGGAGATGGGGGTTTCAGCAGTGTGATCACAGAGATGCACTTTACTTGGGTTTTTTGGTGGTTCACCTAAAAGCATCTTCTCAGTGTGGTCACTGAGACCCTTCTGAGCGAGATGTGGGAGGGCAAAGGTGTAGCTATACTAGGGACAGGCAGTGCCGCAGCGCACTTTCTTATGGAGCTGCATACTCTGCTGTTGGAAGTGGGGTTGGAGGCACCATTCCATTTTCCGCACCAGGGCCCCTTCAAACCTAGCTGTGCTGTTTGGGGGCGGGGGAGGGAGTCATGCAACAAGAGGGTACTGACCTAGTAGGTTAGAATGGGGAGCACATTCTATGCATGAAGGCTCATATGGGAAAAAGCATGGAGGCAGCTGTGGGGAAGGAGGTAAATGGGCTTCCTGGGGCTGGCCTTTGGCAGGTCTGCCTCTGCGACACACTCGGGAGCTAGCTTTAACGATTGCTGAACTCAAGAGCAGAGTTTACAGTTCTAGTGTCCGGTGTCTGGAAGGCCCCAGCATAATCCCAAATGTCTTCTAGACATACCATACAGGAGGCCCAGGCTTCTAAATTAGAGCTGAATGAAATTTTAGCAGCAGACTGTCAACCCATGTTCAGTTATACACGTAGAAGTTGATCTGGGTTCAGGAAGGGTTCACATGGGTTTATCAATGGCTGGGTGAGCCTGGGCACAGTTTCATGCTCACTCCATGACTGCCTGAAGGACAGCCAATGCCGAGACAGGAACCTGGAAAGCTGTGTGCCTTGGGCTGAGTTTCTCTTATGCTTTCAGGTTGGAAAATCCAGGAAATGTGTGGATTTAATTCAAGGAGCAGTGTAATCCCAATAAAGGTTCCTATAGTTTGAGCTGCTCCATGGATGGAACCCCCTGAGCTAACACAAATAGCCCGACATAAAATAAACCCAATTAGGATCCAAGAAGATAAACAAACAAACCCCGCAGGGCCGAGTAGCACCGGGTTCACAGATAAATAAACAGAGATGTCTCCGCTGGGGACGCCTCTGTCATGGCTTTGACGGCTCCTCACAGATGGAAGGAAGGTTTTGTTCTGTCTTCTCTCTAACTTGGCCGAGTGCCTGAGCACACGGTGTCCCCCCTTCCTCCACCCATTGGAGAAACGTGCTGTCCAGCTCCATGACCCCTTTCCCCTCAGTGCTCCTGTGCACATGCTGAGCAAAGAAAGTGCACAGAAAGGGGTAGTGGGGTCAGTATTCTCCAGGCTTCTGGAATAGCAAGAACTACCGGCCCAAGTATTCTCATGCTGGTGTAAAACAGAAATAACTGCCTTGGTGTTGAATTCTCCTCTTCCGCTGGGGTAAATCACAAGTAATTCTGTCACCGCTGGTGTAAGCGGACGGAGGGCCAGGGCTGGTTGAGGTTAATGCTGCTCTGAGCACTGAAGCAATGTTTTCTTACACGTGGTTTTGTTGTTTTTCTTCTGCCTGAGTTTTTAAAATGTGGGTGAATTTGATGCCCAGTGAAAGGAGGGCTGGATGGCTTCACTGGGCAGGAGGGGCTGTGCCATGTCAGAGAACTAGCTGAACCACACTTTCCTGGAGGTGCAGATCATTTTATTCACACCGTGGGACTGTGAACACTGACAGTACAGCTGCCGCACAGCGGTCCACCACCGGTTGGGGGTAGACTCTTCAGGCATCAGCAGTGGCATGTGTCTACACTGCAGGGGAACCCAGAGATTGTCCAACCAGTCATGACTGCCATCCCTTCTAGGGTTGCCATCTCTCTGGGTTTTGACTCAGAGTCTCTGGGGTAAAGTTTCAATTTCTCCAGATCAGCCAAGGGTGGTCATGGCTAACCTGGAGAATTAGGGCTTCTGAAAGTATCGGAGGGTGGCCATATCACAAAACGGGCAGGACTTTCCTACCACCTTTCTTGTGTGGCCCCGCCTTTACAGACCATCATGATGCTCCACAAGGGCAGGCTATATCTGAAACGGGGTGTGACAGCCCCTTTGCCCCAATGTCTTTCCAACGTCAGCAAAGTGTTATGCCATCACAATGCTCTGCAAGGGGGCTACGTTAGAAAGGGACATGACATCCCATTGCCCTGCCCCCTTTCCAAAGTGGCTCCACCCCCTGTGGAGCATCAAGGCATCACAGCACTCTGCAAGGGGTGGGAGGTTATATCAGAAAGAGGCTGCTCCTACTTTGTAAGTAGGGTGCAGTAATTAGTAATATTTTGTATTTTATTCTATATTATTTTATATTACTTTCTGTATCTGTGTTCTTAGTCTGGGCCATGGCGAGAGCCGGTGCCATCAATAAACTATGAATGAATGAATATCAGAAAGAGGTGTGACCGCCCCCCCTCCCCTCCAATGCGACCTCACTCCCTTGGATTTTCTCCCAGGAGGCAGTGGGAACCCTAACTCTTACTTTTGTACCAGTCACATGCAAATCAAAAAATGGCAAGCGCCTTGCACCGAGTTCAACTTGGTGCTCCTCCTGGGCCGCACCCAGCTCCACCAGGCAACAAGGCCAGATGTCCTCCCAATACCGAGGCAGGATGTGGCTTGTGCATGCTCAGTATTTGTACGCCCCAATCCCATTGCATACATGGCCCTGCCCACAACCGTACACAAGACAAACACCCCAGAGTGCACTGTACCCAGTATCCAGAAAAATGCATCTTGTGGGGTAGACCCTAAGGTACAAGTGTGGGTGGGGCTAGCAGCCTAGCTAGCTCCCCCATGCACTAAACCCAGAAGCAGACACGGGTGTGAAAATAGGACAATGTGAACGTAGGGGATTCATAACATAAGGGGTTTTCAAAACAAGCAAGGCTTGAGGAGGGATCTGTGGTCACTGAGTGGCGCCGCAGAACACCCACACGTGGAGTGAGTGGGAAACAATTCTAACGGGTGGGTGCCAGGGTGGCCACCATGGCCAGTGAGGCAGCCTCCCAAATGCTCCCGCCAACAAGGACTGACTCTGCAAACAATTTATATGGGCAGCCATTCCCTCTTCCCCCTGCCCAGCAACACCCCACATCCCACGTCCTGCCCAACTGTTCACCCTCTGCTGACGACACACAGGCCTGGACACCATGGAAACATGCAGCTGCAGCAGCCTGTAACCCCTTCCTGCCCAGGAGCTAATGCAGCTGCTGGCTGTTCCTGGGCAACAACGGAGGAGCATACTGGGGGGACATACAGGAAGCTGCTGTCCGAGCTGCTGTCCTCCATAACATTGACTCTTCATTCATGCATCGTGAGTGGGACTTGTGCTTTGCGTCACCATGGTGTTGTATTTCTCTTGCGTGACCTTTCAGAGCTCCCCAGGGCGCTATCGGAAGGGCTGTGGGCAAGACCAGGGAGGTGGCCGGCCACAAATCTGTCTACTGGCATGGCGGGTGGGCGCCCTGGTTCATTTGGGCAGGGGATGCATCCACACACACTTTTTTGGCTTGCCCCACATGGCGCATGCCAGATTTTTTGGCAGTGCCCCATGAGTGAGTGGTGCGTGGCTCACAGGAGCGCACAACCACACCACACCACCTTCAAATGAGCAGTTGAATGCATGGTTAATCGGTGGCCATGCGTGAATGTGTCACGTTTAAAAACACCCACAGATAACGTAACATGCAAAAGGCCCCACAGAGGAAGCAGATACAGTTTCTGAATCAGTCAGTTCTCAGAGTTCAGTCTGTTTCTGAGATGACAGTCCGTAGGCCAGGGGTCGGGACTACTGTGAAAGTTAGTACAAGCTCCACAGGAGGCTGGCTAGGAGATGAGGTTGGCCGTGGTAAGGGGTGTGTTCTGGATGGGGCAAGGAAAGGGAAGGTCTAGATCATGGTTCTATGCCAGGGGTGGCCAAAGTTCCCAATCCCAAGAGACACATAACAAAATCTTCACATGGATGGAAGCCACAAGTAACACATGACCCCACACATGAACCTTTCCTGCTTTCTGATTGGCTGGCAGAGCCAGTGCTTTGCAAGTCCTGGCTGCTGAGATTCTCAAGAGCAGCTGCAATTCAGCTGCTGAGAACAGAGTGCACTGAAGACAGACACCGAGTCATTAAGGCAGCCCGAGGCCCAGCACCAACCCTGGTTGAGAGCCGCACCAAGTTGAACTGCCTTAGAGCCTCATGTGGCTCCTGAGTTGCAAACAGCTACAAGTCAGATTTGCCCCATGGGCCAAAGATTCCCCATCCCTGATCAAGGGCATGGTCTCATGCAGAGGCTTTGCCTAACACTGACCAGGGCCTGGTCCAAAATGCACAGGCTGCACCTAGCAGATGCTCTTGCAAACAGATCTCCCAGTCCTGACAAAATGTAAACACTTAGGGTACCTTAACCAGAGGCACCACTCCACACCCTGCCTCCGATTAAAAGGAAATGGATCCGGACTTCATGCATCAGTCCATGTTTCCCCACAGTAAGCTTTTACCATCAGACTCAGCCTTCTCTTGATCCCCCAAGATTCAGTGGGTCAGGTCCTCAGCTGGCGCAAATGGGCATAACTCCACCAAAGTTAGCAGAGCTACACTTCAAAGTCAATTGCATTGTGCTAGTTCCTGCTAGCTAAAGATCTGACTCACTGAGAGCTAATACACACAACACCCTTCACCCTTGAAAATTCCCAACTTTTTCCTTAATCTGGGCTTGTCTTACCCTGTAGCAAGGCATTCACACAACAGCTGATTTCCCTGCATTTCAATGGTCCATCCCTTTGCACCAGGTGTCAGAGAACAAGGAACCATCAAGGGAAACTGTACTCTGCCCCTATTTTTCCTCCTCTTTGCTATACAGCCTATTCAGATCTTTCATGTGGGCGTGAATAGGATTATTACTATATTTATCCCCCTTATATTCATTGCAGCAGATTAGACATCATTCCTCAATGCCCTGGGTAAGCAGGATCCTATCAGTGCACACACCATAGCCCCTTCAGCTTTGAGGAACAAGGTCAGCTGCTCAGGTGCCTTCCCGAGACATTCCAAAAAGAGATCAGACTCATCAGCATGCAATATCAATTCCAACCACCATCCAGGAGAGGCAAAGCAAAGATGGACCATCCCAGCAGGAACTTGCAAAAGAGATGGTAGGAGACAAAACCCTTCTCTGGGAGGTCTCAGTCTCTAGCATGCAAGTCCCTTTCTGTGGGCTGTTGCACAGGAATGGGTCTGTACCATTTTCTGTCATCCCCTTGGAGAGGATAGGCATCCCAGGGACATAGAGCAGGAACTGTCCCTATGTTCCCACAATTGAGGGGTTTGCTGTTGTTTTGGGCTTAATGTCCAAGGAGAATAAAGACAGGGAAGAGATGGAGGCAAAGTAGTTCAGATGATCTCTTTTATTGGACCAACTTCCATTGGTCAAGAGCGTACAGGAGTTTGGGCCACGCAGGGGCCTTCCTCGGAACCTGAAAGCTTGCCCATCGTCACCAGATGTTGGTCCAGTGAAGATCATCCAAAATACTCGGTGTTAACAAACGAGATGGTGCCCCACACTTACTCCCGTTAGCCCCGCATTCCCCTGCTCATGCACCACGTGGCTGCCAGATGTTCACCCCGGGGCTGCTCCACGCAGCGTCAACCAAGGAAATGCGGAACCTGCCATGCGGGCAAATGTGGGGCAACACACTGCCTCATGGCCACTTCCCGTGTGTATTCGGAGGGCCACGGTGCGTCGCCCCATGTCCCCCATCTGTTGGGGCATGCAGGCATGTTCAGCACCATGGAGTCACAGGCACCAGCCTAGGGCATCAGGTGAGCAACTGCAACTTGATGGGGGGTGGGGGGCGGATCGCAGCAGGGAGGAACACCTGCCTGTTTGTTTTGGTCCCTCATGAAGCCTGTGGATGGCAGCTTCACGGGGGGATCCTCCCCTCCCCTTCCCCCTCATGTATTAACACCCTTTATCTCCATCTCAACATGGCAACCATATGCTCTCTCCAGACTAAAGATGGTGAAGACTCTTTGTCTACAGACTCCCCTCTCTCACACACTGCAACACATGCAGGCCACGGACAATCTGGCCCTTACAAATATTTTCACATAGGCAAGTCTTAGAGACCCATTTGAAGTCACCAATCCAATTCCTTCCATAGCTATTTCACCTACACACCTGAGCATCTGCATTGTGTCCACCCACTCAATCTGCCTGAACCCTCAGAAGTTTAAACATGTCTTCCTGTAGCTCAGCTGCCCACATGCATCTATCTATTCTCTCACACATCTCCCCTGAAATGTACTTGCAGCAGTCCTTTTTTTTTCTTCCCCCAAATGAACTTGTGAATCTCCCCTTTCTTTCGGTGGATAGTAGCTGCAGGAGGGTTTAAAAAGAAGCATCAGTTTGACACCACTGCTGCTTTAGAGAAACTGGAATGCAAACCTCAACTCTCCAATCTGCTGCTGAACAGACACGATTTCAGAATGAATTTTATTTTTCTCGTGGAAGGTGATAGAGAGGGGCAAGACACTCTGATGGGTGTCATCTCAGGCTTCTACCTGAGGGCCTGTCATATGAAACAATCTTTACCCAGAAGTAATCTACCCCTGGGTAAGGCCACACTCAGGTTAGTTTACCCCAGGCTAAAGCTATTCATGTGACTCCTAACCAGGTTTAAGATTACCACACACTAAGTGTGAGTGATCTCACTGAATTGCATTTACTTGATGGTAACAAAACCCTTGGATAGGTATGGTCACACACATGGCCATTTGTTAAACTAACCCAGGGGTAGCCTTATGCAAAAAGCCCCCAAGACACTAGTACCTTCAGCATAAAGGATGTTTGAACCTAGGAGACACATTTGGGCTGCAGAGCCAGATCCTGGAGGGTTGTAAGGTAACTTAGAGCAGTGGTTCTCAAACTGAGGGGGCATAAGAAGGAGCGTAGCTTCCAAACCCCTAGTTCCACTCTGACTGAGCGGGGGGGTGGGGGGCAGGGGGCGTGATTTCCAAAATGTCGTTGCAGCGGGAAGGGAGTGAACGGACATAAGGGGAGGGAGATGGGTGGCAAGGAGAAGACAGGAAGGAAGGTGTATGTCCGTATGTGGTGATGGGACCTTAAGTACCGCAGAGTAGAGGAAGGTGGTACAGTCTATACATTTTGAGAACCACTAGTTAAGACAAGCCTTTTAGATCCACTTTATTGCACTTGAGGGCTAGCAGAGCCCAGAATCAGGAACAATGTAAGATGAAAAAAACCACCTTTGCTCCTGCAGACCAGGACCTGCCCGCAGAGGTCGGCCAGACCGCAGACCATATTATCCATCCGATTTCACAATTGCTAATAACGTCTTTGCATTGACAGCATGGGACTAGGCAGCTCAGCTGGTGTCATTGTCACCTAGCTCCATCAGTCAGTAAAGCTACACCAGTTTACATCAGCGGAGGATCTGGTCTATGCAGATCCAGTCACCTTCGAAGGAAACAGTACAATGGCATCAAAAGGTATTTGACCTATTAAAAGCCTTTTCCTTTTTTAAAAAAAGGATGAACAGGTTAAAAATCCAGACTGCAATCTTGAACTCATTGAAGTCAACTGCAGAATTCCCACTCGCTTTAATGCAAGGGTGGGGTGCCTCCATCCCAAGGGCCAAATATGGACTGTTACTATTTTTTATTTGCCTCCTTTCCATTTCCAGGCCCTGGGCCTAGCGTCAAGCACTGAAAGAGTAAGCTCGGGAAGGGAGTGGATAGGAGGGTGTGCACTTAAGGATATGGGGATGGATTCATGGCATAGATCCATGATCTGAACCCTCCCATTCCTTCTCCCATTCCTGAGCACATCCCCATCCTCAGCTCCTACTGCGTCCATGGAGCTTGAACTAATTTTCAAAGTGGCCTGGGGGGCAGAATGTTCCATATAACCCTGCTTTATCTGGTGAGGCCTGCACCCCAATGTATAGTAGGACTACCTGGAATTAAGCTTCCTGCCCATTCTTACCTCATGCTTTTGCTTTTGTACTCATGTCCGATGCAAGATTAGGTACTGTCTGGCAGCCCCATCAGACTAAGGCTATGACAGTGGCGGTAGAGTGGAGTGAGAAATACAGTCTTATTATTTAAATTACAAGTAGCACCTAGAAGCTTCATCTGACATCAGGGTCCCTTGGTGCTCAGCGCTAGACCAGGGGTGGGGAACCTCTGGGCTGTGACTGGTTTTTATTTGGTCCCTTTCTAATTCCTGTTGCATGGATCCAGTTCCTAGCCTCAAGCACTGAAAGACAGGGGCAGGGAGCAGAGATGAGGTACACCCAAGGATAAAGGATGGATTCATAGCACAGAGCTATGATCTGCACCCTGAGCACACGCCTTAACCACCCCTGCTTCCAAATCCTGCATGGCTTGGCTGGCTTGTACTAATTTTCAAGGTGGCCTACAGAAGGGAAGAGGTTCCTCGCCTCTGTGCAAGATGCACACATAATAAGAGACTGTTCCTGTCCCCCAAAACTCACAGCGTGCCCAAAAGACAGTCTTGGCTCAGAGGCTTTTGGTTGTTAGCAGCTGACCTTTAACACTTATTTTCACTCAGCTTTTTTCTATTTAATTACACTTGGCTATTAATAAATTTTTAATGATCCTTCTGCTAGTGACTCTCCATGCTTGCTGGGAAAGTGTTCCAGTTGGGCACACAGCCAAAATAGGCACACATGCGCACAAAACATGCCCAACTCAACTCTTCTCCTGTCAAACTTTGAAGGCCATTTCCCAGATTACACAGAGGGATGAGAATTCCAGACTCGGGTTACTTGTTCCAAAATAACCTGACCAAGAGTTTGAGTGGTTCAAAAGTCCCCAGGTGCGACAGGATACTGAAGGCCTGAAAGGGAAGTGACCTGAACCAAAGGCACTATCGTGTCAACACAAAATGTACAGTCCTGCGGTAGTTTACCTAGGGGTCAAGCCAAATTCTGATTATTTTTATGATTGTTTATATAGCATCAGCAGCGTGTCTGGCACTGTACAATCAATCGCTAGAGCCAGGTTCCCTACCCCCAAGCCCCCTCTCCCTTGTCTATCCTAGGGTGTTTTCAGACAAGACACTCTCCACCCACCACCCTCCCACCCACTATACATGTTATAGGTCACCCACAGGGCAACACTGCAGTCCTGCAACATGTATAGTGGGTGGGTAGTGGGTGGAGAATGTCTTGTCTGAAAACACCCCTAGACATTTTTTCGTTTTGGCGCAGGGCTCTATTTCTAATTATTGTTCAGGGCCAGGTACATTGCTGGCACTATATAATACTAAAATAATAGTAAGAATATAATTTAATCTGGCCTCTTTTACCCAGGGATAAGTGACTCCTTGTTCCATGTTATGGGAGCAGCCAAATGAAAACATCAGGGTGGGGTAACATTTACTAGGGGATAAATGTTTCATGTGAGCACCGCACCTTCATAGCATCTGCTCTCCCCTTACTGCTGTTCACCTGAAAGGATATGAGATTTGTACAAGGCATCACGAGCACTTTGAAGGCTTTTGAAACAAAATGGATTTCCCTTTCTACTGCAGAGCCCAGCATTCAGCACCACTACATTTAGGGACTGATCCTGCAAAGACGTATGCATGTGGCTCAGAGCATATTACTTACACGCATAAGTGTGCAAGCCCTTACACTGTAAACTCTTGAAGCCAATGACTGAAGGTGCCTTTGTACACAGCCTAGAGTAAAGAAGCCTTGATGCCTCCAATCCCTCCCACTGACATTGTAGAATGCTGCCAAAATAGAAATAGTGAATACAATTTAAGCTTCCAGAAGTTCACCGTTTCTACTACATAAATGCCACTAAATAGAAGCAAATGTGCAACAGCTTATGCTACCTGTACAGCACACATGCATACTATTATAATTCTCTAGATTCCATTAACAGAAAGACATGGGATAAAAGTGGTGTAAATCCAGGGTGGGAAATCTTTTCCCTCCCACAGGCCCCTTTGATTATTAGGGCAAGCTCCATGGGCCAGACAGGAGTTGGGGGTAGAGGTGCTTAAGGACTGTGTTCAGGACTGAGGAACGAAAGGGAAGGTCCCAATCATGGATTTATCTCCTACCCTTTAGCGTATGTGAGGGGTGGGGAAGGGAACCTCAGGCCCAGGGGGGCCAAATATGGCCTGCAGCTAGTTTTTGTGTGGGCCCTGAATCCAGTTCCTGGATCTGGCCTCTGAATCCAGTTCGTACCCCAAGCACTGAAAGGCTGAACTCATGGGAAGGGGAGACGAGGACATGCACTCAAGTACAGATCCATCTGGACTCGCCTCTTTTATGGGTGTTTTTCAAACAAGAGGATAGCTCGCTGGAGTTGGCGTTCAGTCCATGCAGCCCCCACTCAACTTGCATGTTTAGAATGCCCAGCCTAATAAACAGGCAGCCCTCTGTGTATATTTCATTCGCTTTTGGGAAGCCCCCATAGGCAGAGAGAGCGAGAGCGGAGAGGGGCAGGAAGCAACTGCTCTAGGATTTTCATCTGTGACTCTATAGTGCTGGAGGACCTGAACATGTGGAGGCACTGCACAGAACACAATTGATGGGGCAGAGGCATGTGGGTGCACATTAGCCCGCATTTGCCCACAAGCTACACATTATCCGAGACCAGTGAACACCTAATAAACGGGCAGTCGGACACCAACTTGGTATGGGCTATCATCTCGTTTGTTAACTTCCTCTAAAAAACAGTCATGGACCAGGGGTTCCCCACCCCTGGAAATTGTTTATAACAGCAGTATCTATCCATAGAGTTTTCCCTTCTGCAATCTAGAAGTGCTTCATAAAATCATAGAACTGGAGAGTTTAAAGGGTCCTCATGCAAATCCCTGCCTGTACTTCACTAATCATAATTAACAGGTTGCATTGGCTTTCATTCCCATTTTACAGATGGGGAAACTGAATCAGAGACAAAGAAACACGTTGACCAGGATTGTGAGGAGTGACCAATAGAGCTGGGAGACCTGGATGTCACAGCCCTCTCTAACCCTTTCATGCATCCTACTAACAGAAACAGGTATTCAGTTTAGTGATCTACCTGATGCATTCCTTCAGACATTGGCACACTGGCAAGTTCTTTTGCAGCCGCTTAGAATCTCTCTTGAGAATGCAACTTGTGTGTTCAGAGAACTATGGCTCGGACACTGGAGGGACTGAGAGACGTTAGAGGGACAGATCAACAGTGTTAGGGCGTTTAGTTTACAAGGAAATTGACAGCGTACATCCAACACCAGTACAGGCTTGGGCTTTTCCCAGTCCTTATTGAAATGCTAGTCCTGGTCTAGCGTGGTAATGTCCCAGCCTTTCCCATCAGCAAGCTCCCCCGACCCCTAATTTTTGTCTTTGATTTCCATTCAGACCTTCCCGGCTCTGGCCAGACCCCAGTTGCAGGATTATAGCCTCTGCCTACTTGTACCTTGGTCTTAACCCGCTCTGTCTCCCAGCGCGGTCTGAGCTCCCGGATCAGCTGCAGAGCACCCGGCAGAACATTATTCTCATCCACCGCAATGCTGAGACACCGGACCGCGGCGGCGGCTGGGTAGCTTCTGCTGGTGTGTGGCTCCCTCTCCGCGGCGACCTTCTCCTCCATACCCCATGTGCAGTCCGGGCAAAATCCCGGCCCCTCCAGGTGTTGAGTGGAGTTAGGGGAGGGATGAACAGCCATTCCCAGCGGCTCCACCCCCCTCAGCAGCTGAGGGGTTGAGAGGTGGCCCATGTGGAGGGGCTGGAGAGGGGCTGGGAGGGGAGGAGCCAGCGGCGGGAGGAATCCATGAGTCACACTCCCATCTCCTCCGCCTTCCCCTGAGAACACCCGGCCCTGCTTGGATTGTGAGGTCAGTGGTCAAAGCGAGCGCGTAGCCCCGGCTCACGGCAAGGATCCTTGGCACCAGAATCAGCAGAGGCGGCTGGCATCCTAAAGTGGGCAAAGGGACTGCCCCAAGCCGGGAAAAGTGGCCAAAGGGGCCGCCCCAAGCCGGGATTAGCAGCCAGCCAGCGGTAATAATGCGCAGAACGCGCCGGGTTCCCAGTGCCCGCAGCAGAATGTAAACTCCAGGGAAAGCTGCGAGCCCAGCCAGCATTGATTGTTCTCAAGTGGTGTCGGGTTTGGAGAGGAGGATCACCCGCGACGCAGAAGCACGTGGGTAGATCAGGCCATCCCTGGAGTGTATGATCATGTGATGATGACCCGACATGGAGAAACACAGAGAGACCCAACCCCACTTGCCATGCAAGTCACTCGCGGGGGGGGGGATTTAAAAACCCACGCGCCCTGAAGCGCCAGGGCGCACAAACGACTCTGCAAGAGGAGTGAGCTGCAAGCGGGGATTTCCCCCTCCCTGGTTCCTAACCATAGAGACTGCACTGGCGGCGGGAGGAAGAAGGGAAATGGCTACAACAGGTTTAGAATAGGGTTGCTGGGGATTAGGGGTTTGTTTCCAACCACTCACCCTGGAGTAGTCCCGTTAAAGCTCCTAGAACTCAACAGGTTAGAGCTCTTCAGCTTAGAGAAGAGAGGATGGTGGGGAATACAAAATCATAAGCGATGCAGAGCAAATCAATAATGCTGGATTTAGGGCACATTCCCCCGAATGGAGGGAAAATGCAATGATGGATCCCTGATCTTGGGGACAGAGTTGGAATCAATTTAAGACCAAAGGAAGTGATTTTACATTCACCATAGTTCACTTGATGAACTCCTTGTCAGGGTATATCCCAAAGACTGGATTGAAAAAGGATTGCACAAGTTCTTAGAGGATAGAGCCAAAAATGGCTGTTAGCCAGTTGGTCTGTGTATATAACCTCTTTCAGGGGCTGGGAGTTAATAGCAGGGACTAGATCACTCCATTATGACCTAAGATGTTCAGCACTATTTTAAAGCAACTGATGTTTGACCCTGTTGTAGACAGCGTGTTGGGCCAGACATTGGCCTGGCCCAACATGGCACTACTTATGTTCTTATTCATTAAAGTGTGTTGAGGTATTTCATGCCCAACACTGAACTCTTTGTGTAGACAAAGAGCGATCGTTAGTGGTTCATTCTTTACCAAACTGGAGGGAAGTATTGAGTACATCTTTTTCAGCAACTTGGATGAAGGAGTGGAGGGATTGGCAATCCTTATCAAGTTTGCAGATGATACAAAACTGGAAGGGGTAACTAACACTTTGGAAGAGAGAACTAAAATTTTTACAAAATCTTGATAGGTTGGAAATCTGGGCTAAAATTAATAAAATGAAATTCAACCAAGATAAATGTAAAGTTCTGCATTTAGAAAAAAAATGCACAATAAGATGGGGGATACTTGGCTTTGCAGCAGCACATGTAAAAAGGATGGAGGGTTTGTGGTTGATCATAAACTAAACATGACTCAGCAGTGTGATGTGGCTGCAAAAAAGGCCAATGCAATTTTAGGCTGCATTAATAGAAGCATTGTTTCCAAGTTAGCAAAGGTAATAATTCCATTCTATTTGGCACTAGCCAGACCTCACCTGGAGTATTGTGTCCAGTTTGAAGTGCCTCATTTTCAGAAAGACACTGACCAATTAGAGCAGGTTCAGAGGAGGGTGACAGGATGATAAAGGGTCTGGAAAGCAACCCTTATGAGGAATGGTTGAAGGAACTGGCTTTATTTAGCCTAGTATAGAGAAGATTAAGTGGAGACATGATAGTCTTTAAATATCTAAAAGGTTGACACTGAAAAGATGGCAAGGAACTGTTCTTTGTTGCTACAGAGCACAGGAGTAGAAATAATGGGCTCAAATTACGGGAGGGTAAGCTTCAGTTAGATAGCAAGAAAAAAATTCCTAGCAGCTAATGGACCAAGTTGTCTAGGGAAAGCATCACTTTTCAGAAAGAGACTGGATAACCATCTGTCAGGGATGTTGTAGCTGTAGTCATTCTGCATCCAAGCAGGGAGTTGGACTAGATGTCTCTTGAGGTTGCTTCTGATTCTATGACATTGTCTTCCTGAGTAAATATTCTCCAAAATGTGAATGCTTGCAAAGTAGATTTAACCAAAGTAAGCTTCTGGGGGTGGGGAGTTGGACTTGAGGTCTTTTCTACCCCTACAATTCTGTGCTCGCTCAGGCTAGGTAGCAGCTTTGAGGAGAGCAAAGTATTCCTGCACAGAGGGGTTTATTCACCGTCACTTCAAGCAGTGACCCTGGGAGGCACTTTAGGGGAATGAAAAGGCAGAAGAGAGTTGACTCGGAGGACTTCTCCATCATAGAGGATTCTGGGGCAGGTTTGTTCTAGCCAGTAAAGCAAGAACAATGCAAAGGTGGGGAATGGGGAGCAGCTTTGCTACTTTAACCCTCCTTCCAAAAACCATCCCACTCCGGGTGCCTGGCATCTTGCTCTAATGCACCTTAGCAGGGACAGTACCACAATTAAGGAGGAACTGTCTCCACCTCTCACATTCAAGGAGAACATGTTCCTTCCCTCTCCTGTTTTGATATCCATGGTGGTAGCCAGGACTCTAAGGAAATCTTGAATTAAATGCTAGCTCAGGCTTGTGATGCTGTCGAGCAGTGCCTCTGAGCCCTCCAGGAGGGTCAAGAACATAGTACTGATTCTAGGAAACCTTGGGGTGAATTTCAATGTTGCTAGGTGAGTGACCCCATGGCTGTTCTAATATTTGCTGTGTATCCAACAAGAAAGCCAGACTGAGCTTTGCAATTGGCCCTGCTCAAACCTGCAGGTATTTTGGGACCCTGCTGTGACCATCATTTCTTTTCGAGCACTTAGTAACAATCCCCTTTCTTGAACGGGCGATTGTATGCCGGGTGGGTGAGGTGACAGCCAAACAGTATCTGGGACTAAACCTTCCTGGCTTCAGCTCTCTCCTGTTTGTGTGTTCTGGATTGGTTTAATTATCAAAGGAAATTATCATCCCTTCTGATTGGGGGGCGAGGAGGGAGGGAAACAGAAACTCACCCCTCTGCAAAGCATCCAGTCAGCAACATGGGACTCAGGCCTAACCCCACCCCTTTGCCTATAAATAGAATGGACCCTCTCTCTTGGAGAGAATGTTTGTAATTGCACAAGCCACTTTGAGCTGAGTTTATCCTAATTGCCTTGGTTCATTACAATCAGAAGCGTTAATATATGCCAGCTGCAGGCCACTAGTTGCTCACAGCTAGTGGTTTCTGGCTGTTGGACCCAATGAATACCAGGAAATTGTCCCATCTCTTACTGTTCGAGGTGTTAATAGACTGGGCTACAGATCCTCTGCCTGAATGTTAGAACGAGCCACTGCTTATCATGTTCTCATCTGCTTTGGTTAATTGCACGAAGTGGAATCCAACGAAAGGTCTCATTTAAGTGATTCGGACTGTCAGGGTGATCTTCTGACCAGATTTGGTGAAGGTGCACAAGTCTTGGGCAACAGGATTCCAGTTGGTGCTTAGTGGTTCACTCTGTCTGTCTTTCAGCTGGGAATTAAGAACAAAAATAGCCATGGAGTGTCATGAACAGAAACCGCCACATACCACAGGCTTGAAACTTCTTGTCTGAGGCTGATAAAGAGCCAACCACCCAGAGTGTTTGGGGAATTTTACTGTAAGGCAGGGTGGGGAACCTGCAGCCCATGGGACGTATCAGCCCACGGCTGCATTGGGACCAGGTTGGGCCTGATACAGTCAGTCTCGAACTCAAACGGGGCTCTAGTGCGAATGAGTCCACTGCCTGTCAGTTGCTGGTGTGTTGAGAGGTTGGTCTCCAAGAAGGGCAGGGTACAGTGCTGATGGGTCAGGACAAGCCGTTATTCAGCAAGGAACTGTAAATTGAGGCTGTTGTTTAGGGGATGGAGCTTGCATAGATTTAATGGCAGCAGCTAAAGGCAAAGAGGTGTCCTTTTTCTTTTTTCCTTCTTTTTTTGCACCAGTTTTCACATAACATGTTAAAGCTTAAATGTTAAGCGATCAAGGTTAGGGGATACTATGTCCCTTATTCCAGCTATATGCCCAGGCAAAGCTGGTACATCTATCTAGAGGTAGAGGACCTGCTGGCTTTAAAAACCAGGATTAGGAATTTATGATAAATGTTTGCTCTTGTCACTCTTAAAGGGGAGGCCATGTCTTGGTTCACCGCCAGCCTCTCTCCTGAAATAGGCCCTCACCCGTATGCAGCCTGTTGTTTGCTACAGGTGTTAACAAACAAGACAATAGCCCCCTGGAGTCCGGGTTCAGTCTATGCAGCCCCCACTCATGTGTTTAGCGTGTAGAGCCAAACAGGCAGCCCCATGCATGTTTTTCTTGTGCGTTCGGACAGATTCCTCCCTCCCCAACTACCAGCTTTAGCGTGACAAACCTCATAAGTGGGTAGGCGTTCTTCCTTAACGTGCTGCACCTCCCAGTATCCTACCCTTGTCATGACTCCCATGGGAAGAAGAAGCCATCCCAGCTGTTTCTTTCTTCTGGTCTAGGACAAAGGCTGTCTAGTACCTACTATCACTGCCCATCCTGGGTTTATACCGGGGGGGGGGCAGAAGGCACATCATTAGTTTTTGTTTCCAAGAACCCATTTTTGGGGGGGAGGGGGTGGTTTGTAAAGGACTCTACCATTTTCGTTTATTATTTTTCATTTTATGATTTAAAATAATTTTTGTTTAAAATAATTGCATGTGCTAAATGGCCACCAGGGCCATTCTGAACATGTGTATGGCCCTTTCCCAAGATGGTGCCAGCAGCATCGGTGCCATTTTGGGAAAGGGTGTACATGTGCAGAAGAACCTTGGTGGTCATCTTACACACGCACAGTGATTTGATTTTTTTTATTTTTAATAAAATGAAAATGAATGAAATCAAACAGATGTTATTTGTTCATTTATCTTTGTTATCTAGTTATGAAAAGAAATGAGACTCCATTCATTTTCATAATTAATAAAACGATACAAAGTTGTGCACCCCTAGCTTATACCTACCATCAATTGGCAGCATCAATTGATAGGCCATGCTCTGCACAACTGGTCTAAGACAAGGTTACTCTAACTACATGACTGTTGGGTAAGACAAGTTTATTCTGGGTTCTTTTAGACACAACAGTGATCAGGTGATTTGAGAGTTTAGCCACGTGATTAGGCGTTGCTTCTAAGCACTGTTGCTATTTTTGGCCACTGGTCCGCCACCCGTTAGCCTTCCATTAACTCCTCATTGGTTGTACAGATGTCTCAGGTGCCTCATTACTGTGTCCAGGACGCATATGTGCTTAGAGACATGTAAGTATGTGTTACTGTATTTGTCGTTATTTCTGGTGAACAATCATAGAGTTCAACACACAGAGTGGCTTGTCTTTCAACTTCCTGCAAAACTGAAGCTGCTTTTGTCTTGCTCCTAAATGCAGGGGGCCAGCAACCATCTCCCCCACCAGGTCTGCGAGGAAGCCTAACTGAGAGGGAGAGAAAGGAGCGAGGTTTCTGCTGCTGGTCAGCCCTCCATCCTCGCTCAGCAGCCTGAGCTGTACTTGCTTCTCCTCCCCAGTCATGAGAAGCAGTACCCGCCCTCAGCCTCCTCCACAGTCCCAGCAGGGATGGCCAGAACCCCTCAGATATGACCTCATTCCACATGACTCTGTCCCTGGTGCCCCACTCCCCATAATTTCACCCTGTCAGTGTGCTCTTTCTATGGGTGAAAACAGACATGACGCTAACCACCCTTTAACCACCCTTGGTGGTCATTTATGCATGTTTCAGGGCTACATAGGGCACCAATACAGCCCTGCAACATGCATAAATAACCACCAAGGGTGGTTAAAGGGTGGTTAGCGTCATGTCTGTTTTCACCCTATGTGTCTTTCACATGAATCCAGAAAATCCCTTTTATGAGAATGTACTGAGCCATCTTGAAGAATCTTGGTTACAAGGAAGCAACCTTCTCTTTATCTAGAACATTCGCCATTAGTGAGGGAGGGGATTTAAAAGTGACAGTGCTGTGCAGTGAGGGGAGTGAGCAGTGTGTCATGAAATATCATGCTTTTTACTGAGGTGAGGGAGTAGCGCCAGTAAGCACTGGTGGATGTAATCGTGTAAGTACTGCAACACAGTAAACACGGGACATCTGCATGACTAAACAATGGTGTCAACACACATCCAGACACTCATTTCTGTTGTGTCTAAAGACGCCCTCTGGCTACATGACTGTTCGGTAAAGTCAAGTAAGCAATAAGGCAGGGACTGGATCCCGTGGGCTGTAGACTCTGTGCCCTGGAGTTGCAGCAGTGGATTTATGTTGTCCTTTTTACTAATGCCATCGTTGTAGAAATGCAGAACGTACTGATTTGCTGTGACTGCAATGCTGACTTATTTTGTTGTGGTGTCATTCCTTGGATTGTATTTATATTCAACAAACCAAAATCTCTACACAAGTTCAGCAGTGGGCTGTAATAATTCTTTGAAGCTGCTCGCATAGAAAATGGTTTAAAGGTAAAATATATCTACCTACTAAAATGCACAAAGACTGTGCTTTCAGTCATGCACATGGAGGTATTTGTTGTTGAAAGGAACTTCTTGTTTTATCATAGGTTTATGCAAGGAGCTAGTGTAACCAAACCCTTTGTTTGCTTGAATCTTGCAAAGCAGGACTTGAAGAGCAGCTGAGCAGATTAACGCAGGTCAATCAATCAATAAGTATTTATTGGTTCAGCTTTTGCCATGCACCATTCACAATATAAAAACCGACAACAACACAATACCTTATGGAATACAACAAACATAACACAGTATATTCTAAACTACACACACAAAACCAAAATGATTCTACCAAGCTTAATCCCCCACCTACAAAGAACGTAGCCCTATCCGGCTTACGAGCGACTAATGTTTTGTCCGAAAGATAAAAACTCTTGCCCTTCTCTGGGATTACATAGCCCAAACCCTAGCCCTTTTCGGGGCTAACATACGGCAAATACTTAACCCCTGTAGGATAGCGCGTACGGGGCTTGTGTACAACAAATGCTCAACCCCTGTATGTTAATTGCCTCACCTTCCTTGAGATTTGTATGCGGCTAATGCTTGGACCCTGCCTGATGAATGCCTCGTCCCTCACAGGGCTTGCACGCGGCAGATGCTTAATCTCTTGGTGGGAAATGCCTTGCTCTTTGGGGGATTGACATATGGCCAATATTCAATCCCTGAATGTTAAATACCACCCCCTTCTTGGGGCTTACATATGGTCAATGCTTGTTGTCCCCTGTGTACTACCTTTCCCTACTCAAGCTAGCATGCACTCAATGTTAGTTTCCAAAATGTCAGTTAACCCCTTCCCGGGGTTATAGGTCGATGTGATTAACTTAATTACAGTTTGGCTCTCTGCTACAAACACTAGAAACAACATATTTAAAACAGCCCACTTAAAAACATAGAATAATTTGCAACATCCCGCATATTACTTTCCAATCCACCCTTCCCCTCGTTCAGTACTCCCACATTGACTTTTTCCTCCTTAACACTTCGCCCTTGTAGGCAAAAGTTGCCAGGTTTTTTATAATGGCGGGATCTTTCTTCAGCATTAATCATATTACTATCTCCTGTTGGGAGAAGGCTCGTGGAGATGAGAGCTTAGAGGAGAGAAATCTATTTCTAAGATCATCTGTCCAGGGACAATCCAATACATAATGGACAGTATCTCCTAGGAGTCCCGATCCACAAGTTCAAATTCTAATTTCTCTAGGCGTACCATTCCTCCTACCCTCTACCACTGCCGTTGGCATTTGTTCCAGCCGGAGTCTGCTAAGTGCTTTTACCAAATATTTGTCCATTTTAAGTGTGAGATTTTTTTCCACACCTATTTCAACTATAATAAGTAATTTGGCACCACCGGGGACCCACAAACTAAAGCAACATCATTCTGCCAAGAAATGTCCATCAAACGTTGGGACACTAGTTCTTGGTCTAAGGGTACAATCAGCCTTTGATTCTCCTCTAACAAGTATCCCATCCCGATTGTGAGGAGTACAAATTTTATGTGTCTCAGCCAGGGGGACTGATAAGTAGGGTCTCCTTAAATTGTCTTCAATAAGACATCTTCACAAGACGTGAAGGAGAAACCACCAACACTTTAACCCAATACTTAATCATTCTATATTTTCAGATTCAAAAATCTGTTTCTAGCCTCAGGAAAGCCACTGGCATTGAGGGAGGCAAACCAAGCAAAGATCTAATAAACTTGCTTTGGGGATTATTGGCCTGCTCAGTGACAACCCCCAAACCTCTGAACCATATAGCAATTGTAGCCTGAAAAATATAAAACATATCTGTCCTAGACTATTTAGGGAATTTATTGTCAATTTCATAACACCAGCCATTGTTTGATATGCCTTGAGCTTAGCAGCTAGGAGATGTTCTTTCCACTGGAATGAGGAGCTCAACAAAAGGCCCAGATACCTATATTCCTTTACTATTTCCAATCTGTTGTTGTTGATACACCAAGGATATTGTCTCGTTTTTCCCCAGTAAGCAATTTTAGATTTACTATAAGTAATATCCAATTTATTCTTTTTACAGAGCTCACCAAACTTAGACAGAGCCCTATTATCAGAACGTCATCAGCAAACATGAGAACACCCACCGGCGTATTTAATATATAAGGCGAGTGGAAATCTGGGCATGACATTTCAATTAACACAGGTCAGTGTGGATTTGAGTGTCTTACCATGTACCCTGGAAAGGAAGAGGAGAATAAATGGTAGTCAAGCATATGCAAATTGGACAGCCTTGTTCCCTGCCTCTAGCATTCCAAGGAACTACGGTTTGACCATACCCAGTTCACAAGGGCTTTAATGCTCTATTCCTAATGTCCAAAGCCTGCAGTGGATTCTGGACCTAAAGGAGCTGCCTTGTTGGGGGCTGATTAGTCACTTTGGTGGTCATTTATTTCTGTTGACTGTTGGAACTCACTAACAGGCCCTGAGACATGCCATCTTTCCCAGTTTTTTAATAAAGTCAAAGTCTGCGGAAGATAGATTAAAAGAGAGAGAGTTGTCTTGCCATCAGGAAGCTTGTAGCAGTAGCAATGGAAAAGGGAGTCCGGCTTTGTGTGTGGTGGGGTTACCGGGCCATTTGTGTGTGGGTGGCGTGCATCTCAGAAGCGGCCCTAGGTGAGAAGGATGCAATTAAGGGATACTTTCAGGTAGCATTGGTAAAATCCAGTGAGCCATGAGTGGGATGGGCTGCATGAGGTCCTCCTAAAGCTGCTCCAAAGATGGTACTTTCATTTGCAGAAAACTCTAATGTTCTTATGGATTTTTGTGTGTGTCCTAAATTGGAACAAAGAAATTGTAAAGAGATTTAGCTTGCAAGCACTTGGGGCAGGAATTGTTCTGCTCTGATGTGTGTTTGTACAGTGACTAGCACAGGGAGCCCCATGTCCATAACTGGAGTTTCTAGATGCTGTTGTAGTAAATTATAAGAATTCCAAAACAAAATTAATGGTTGTGATGCAGTCTTCACAATGAAATCTCTTAACCCATTGTATTAGAAGTGTGTATTGCAACCCCAAGATCCATGGTGAGGGCCTGGGCCGAGTCCTCCTTAGTTGACATTGCAGGGATTGAGCTTCCACCTTCAACAACCAAACATTTTTATAGGACTGAAACCAATAACTTGGTTACTGTTTCATAAGTACACAAAGTTTTTATGGAAATGGATTACTGGCCCATATCCAAACCCCCTCCCTCCCCACCAGAAGGACCAGTAACTAGATTTTGTCAGATCTCTATTCTTTGACCTGGCTGGCCTGGGTAACCCTACCAGGAGCAATGCTTTCTACTGGTATATTCTTTGAGATATGCAAGCACCTCCACTATGTCTGTCAAGGTACTAGGCTCAAAGGAGAAGATATGGGAAAGAATAGTTAACGAAGACGTGTGCTGTACGTGGGGCTGCCTTTGATGACTGTTTGGAAGCTGCAGGTAGTGCAGAATGCGGCGGCCTGGCTCCTTTTGGGGACGGGTCACCAGGAGCACATTACATCGGTGTTCTGGAGTCTTCACTGGCTCCCTATAGCCTGAGACCCATGTATCTGAAAGACCGCCTTTCCTACCATGCTCTATTGTAACCCCTGCAGTTGGCTGGCGGAACCTTCCTGTGGATTTCCCCTGTTACTGTTCAATTGGTGGGAGTGTGCATCCGTCGGAGACTGGGCCTGATCATCTTTCGGAAGCGGTGTAAAACTTTTCTTTTTGTTAAAGCATTTGGTGAGTGGGGATAAGGATTAGGTGGGAGGTTGCTGGGGGGGTTGCAGTGGGTTGTTTTGGGGGCCCTGGGTGGGGGGATTGTATTTTAAATGTTTTTAAATTGTATTTTATGTCTTTTCTAAGCTACCCTGAGCCTTGGGGGAAGGGTGGGATATAAACGTTAAATAAATAAATCCTCATCCACAAAAACAAATATTCAGTTCCGGTTCATTTTAGTGCTTCCGTCACTTTGGTATATTGGTGGTTTCAGTTCAGTATCCATTTCCTATTATTAAAAAGATGATTTTTCCCTTGGTTTCTCTCAGCAGAAAGATACCCTCCTGCCCCCAGATAGACCTGCTCTGTTTCTCCTCCTTGCCTTCCTGAAGTTCCAGTGGGACAGCCTCCTCTTGCTCAAAAACCTTGAAGATTGAATAATACAAGGGAAGTATGACTCCAACTAGTCTATTTAAGATGCCCTTTCTCCCATGTCTCCTCCCCGGCCCTTAACTCTTCCTGAAGCTTAGAGCGTTCAGAAGCTGCCAGGTATGTGGGCATTTATGTCCTCCCATTCTGAAAGTTGGAGAGGATAAAACCTCCTGTCATTCCTATCAATGGGGAGTAATTTTGAGCTAAACTTTGTGGGGGATACTGGATCCCATATGCCCCATGACCCCAGAACTGTGTGGGGAGGAAATTATGACCATGCCCCCTATAATTATGTCCATGATTATAATACAGTGCTGCTCCCTTAAGGGACAATTGGAAAAGGGGGGGGGGGGGGAGAATTCATTACTCATTCCCAGCTCGTGACTGGTGTCTCAACATAGCCAAAGTTCAAAGAGTAGACAATAGAGACTCCTACCTATGAATGGGACAGACCTGTATCAAATTGAACTTAAAACTCGGGTTTGAGGAAAAAATTATCTTTCACACAATGATTTCATCTTTCCACAAGGTTTTGTAATGTTCAAAAGGCTGTTCAGAGTTTAGCTGTTAGAAGCAGCTGCACACCATGAAAATCCAACAAAGGTTAAGCACAGGGACACCTGTTCCATCTTCAGACCAAATCTGTTCCCACTGCATGGTCTGAGTGACTGAGATGGACTGTTTCCTTCTGATTTCAGTCCCAGCTTAAGGGGGTTTTGAGTAGGAACTTTTGCAGGGTGGTTGACACCCACAGCACAGACACTCTCATGAGCATAGTTCCTGAGTGAGAAGAGGCTCAATAGGTTTAGGGGTTTTCAGATGAGAGACAAGGGGGATAAGAAGTTTACAAAATCATCATGAATGGTGTGGAGCAAGTCTACAGGGAGCTCTTATTTACCCCTTCTCAAAATATTAGAAGTAGGGGACACCTAATGAAGTTAACTAGCAGCAGATTTAAAACAAGTAAAAGGAAATAACGTTTCACACAAAGTGCAATCAAACTATGGAACTTGGTGCTAGAGGATGTTGTGAAGGCCAATAACAGCTGGATTCAAAAAAGGATTGGATAAGTTCTTAGGCTGAGGATAGATTGATAAATCATAAATGGCTGTTAGTCAAGCTGGTCAGGGGATGAGACCTGTAAGGGACTGGCAGTGAACAACAGGAAATGGGTCACTCCATTATCAGCTGTTGTGCATTTCCCTGACGCAACCGTAGCTAGCACTGTCGGAGATAGGATGCTGGACTAGATGGACTATTGGTCTAACACAGTATGGCACTTACGTTCTCAATTATTTTCAGGTAGTTGACTCAGTATTTTAGACATGATGGTACCACTGGTGGCAACGCTTTCACCTGCGTGGCCACCCGCAGTGCCATCACATCTGATCTGGCCTGCCAGATGTTTTCCCCAGGCCGGATTGGGGTCCCGGGCTGTGGCAGTTTTTAGCCCGGGCTGTGACTCGGGGCCCATTGCTGAGTCACAGCCTGGGCTAAAAACTGCCATGGCCTAGGGAAGCCATCTCTGAACCGGGATAGAGTGGCCTGCTCTCCGGGGCTGTTCCCGGCATGTGCAGCAGCCTCGTAGACTGGGCCGCGCTCAGCAGCACGGGGGTTGGGACATTGTGGACCCACATCTGCACACCGCCCCTCCCCCTCCCTGGCCCACCGACATGTCCAGTGCGCTGCCATGTGTAAAAATACCCCAAGTGTATGTATAATATATATGTGGATGAAATGACAAAAATTTCCAAGGCAACATTTACTACAGGGACTCCAAGTGTTTTAACACTTCAGTATAATCCAACGACTCCAGACAGCAACAAAGACCTGCTAAGTAGATCGAATATAAGATACAATCCCAAGCCATACCTCCACCAACTGTAGTTGGTCCAATAAAAGATATGGCTGTACTATTTTGTCTCTAATTCTCATTCACGCATAGTATGGCCTCATTTGAAGACTTGACCTATAGTTTGGAAACTTCTGATTTACTAGTGTATGGGGAGGACATTTATTTCTATGCCCATGCTAAGAGCTAAGGATTGCTAGGATTCACAACCCGAATGTTTGTTCTTGTAAAATCTGATTTTTAAAAAAGGAACATGTTTGTGCCCTAGTATTTTCTGGCTCTCTTTTTGCAGTAACAAAAAACCTCTGAGCTGCATCCTTTTTTCTTGTTTAATACAAAAGGGTAGGGGCGGGAAAACCGGTAAATCCGGTATCCGATAATGCCGGTACCGGGCGTACCGGCATTATCGGATTCGACCCGGTAAATCCGGTCCGGGTACCGGATTCCGGGTACCGGATTTTTTTACATTGCAGCCATTTTAAAATGGCTGCAATGTAAAAA
>QEPC01011224.1:113361-155295 GCA_003113815.1 Sphenodon punctatus | reverse complement strand
GGCCTTTCCCCCCCACTTTGGGAACCTCCTCTTGGCTCCACGTGCTCACTCTCGTGGCTATTTTTAGCTCTGCAGAAGCCGCGGAGTGTCCCTTTTTCATTTATTTTTGCGGGGAGTGTGTTTCCCTGTTTGGGCATTCTGTTGTGGGGGGGCTCTTTTTGTCTTACCGGGTGATCCCGGGGTGGGTGTGTGCTGCGTTGACGGAGCTGTCGGCGGGAGCGGCCGCTCACTCCTCGCGCATGCGCAGTCTACATGTTACTTTAATAGTCACATGCTAATAATAGCAACTTCAAACCTTTATGTTTAGGTGAGGAGTACTACTCAGAATATTCAACTATTACAAACCTGAGCTGTAAACTCATTGAGATTTAAAAGAATAATGATAATAAGCTTTATGGCTATTTTATTAGCTTTCTATTCTCCAAACATCAGTTTTTGTTTTGGTCAAATTCCGTATCTTTTCTTCAAAATGATGAGGGCTAGAAACTTGCTTTTTTTAAAACAAAAAGCCCCATGAGATTCTCACAAAATAGCATGACTCCAGGAGCCTGGCATTGAAGGAATATCACCACCAAATATCATGCGATTTGGCAACACTGGAAATGGCGTACTGGAGATTTGTGTCGCATTGATTTGGAGTGGGGGGTGAGGGGTTGGGGGACAGATTGCATGGGGGTTTACATCCAGTCCAAGTCCACTGAAGTTAGAGTGACTATATACAAATTCTGATTTATCTCAAAACTGAGATATGTATGTGGTGATTAAGCAAATAGACACCGATGCTATTTGCTTGTTCTGATAGGTATCCGGCTATCCAGTTAATATCTGCAGATATGCAGATATCTGTTTATTCTCTTTGTACAGTGCATTTGTTTCAATCTGTGTGTTTGGTTTATTGCACATAAGCAATAGCACTAAATACTGCAAACTGAGCAAACCAATCTGAAGTGTCTAGTTCTGATATCTGGGCAGAGCAGGGCAATTATCTGATCTGTTGGATTTGGTTCAAAGTGACCGAATTCAAAAGATAAAATATTTGTGTCAAATATTCGTTTTGCCTGTATCTGTGTGCCTGGTGTTACCCCCTCAGCAGCTCTCCTGTCTCTAGCAGAGTCGAGCAGGGTGGTGGTATAACAGGCACAATTAGGAAACATAGGGTGTTAAACTTGATGCTGCCTGGTTTGTCCCACTCTGGGACAGCACCAAACCCGCACATCTGTTCTGGGCTGCCCAGATGTGGGCCTGGTTCAGACCCTGGCGGGGTAGGCAGCGGGGGCAAAGAAATGTGGGCCCAGAAGGAACCTGTGGGCCAAACCAGGCGGGTGCGTCTGTTTTTGCATCTGGCCCAGAGTGGGGGTTGCCATGGCAGCCAGCTGTGGCTGCCTGTTGTTGGCAACCATGGCTATCCATCATGGTGAGGGGGCAGGGTGCTGGCCACGCATCGCTCCCCACCCTTCCTCCCTGGCCGTGTCAGGTTGGAGGAGTGTGTGTTCTGTTCCTCGGGTGGGCCCCCTCCCTGGGATGTGCAGCTGTCACTGCGGCTGCACGTTTAACACTCATAGTCACACTCTGTTGGTGGATACGCAAGAGTGTACAAACACGTGGGTGGGCATGCTTCTAAATATGGGGTTATGGGCTTCTACCCCCACCCCTTGCTTTGGTCTATTTACTCCACTGGTGACACACGGACCAAAAAAGAGCCCAGCTCACAAGTAGCGTTGACTCTGCTGCAAGGACCAACAGGACTTTTGTCTCCAAAATCTGAAGGTGGAATTCTGCGTAACCCCAGAAGGCCTGACTCCCCAATGTCCCCTACCTTCACATTTTGACAAGGCTGGAGCAAAACATTACCAAATCAAACAAGAGTCTTTTACACCCACTTTACACTGGTCCAGAGCGCCCAATAGGATTACTGCCTCATTCTGGAATTTCCCGGTGGGAGGATGAAGTTAAGGAGTTAAATCCAGGGCACATCACTGAAGTGATGTGGAAGGGGGGGGGAAGCCACTTCAGCAGGGAAGGGAGGAGCAGCAAGGGGCTGCCATGCCCCTTTGTGGTGTAATCCTATCCTCCATGGACTGTTGTTATTATAAACATTTATATAGTGCCAGCCATGTACCTGGCACTGTACAGAACATAGAAATAGACAATGTTCTGCAGGAGGCAGGGCCACATCAGGAAGTGGTGGAACAAAAGAGCTGTCACGCCCTTTCTGACATCACCACACTTTGCCCATATGATGCTCCATAGGGACAGGGCCATTCCAGAAAGGGGCAGGTGAGTCCCTATGGCCTGCCCCTATGGCTGACTTTAGAAGCCCCAAATTCTTCTTGTTACTAGGGGCATGCCTGGCTGACTTCAGGTGTGCATTCTACCTTCTCTAAGTGATGTGGGATGTTTTCTTTGACAATTTAAACAGCTGATCCTGTGTCAAAATCTGTAGTCTCTGGGTAAAACCCAGAGAGGAGGAAATCCAAGCCCTAAAGGTGTAGAGAAACGGGCCATGGAGCTGGTGTGTGTGTGAGTAGGGAATAGCCTTTTTTTTAAAACAACAAAAAACTTTATTTATTGTTTTATGAATGGTTATACATTTTACAATGCATTGAAGTATTTACCAATACAGTTATTCCATCCAAATACAAACTGAACGCTCTGAACACAAACTCATGGATTCAGGTATCATTCTAGATTTTTTTAACATATTAAATGTAATAATCAAAAAGGCAAGCCCTTTCATCTTCTGGTAAGTCTGTTTTGTTCATAATACAGACACAAGCATACCACTTTGCTGTATATGCTTCGTTTTTATCTAATAGAGTGGCTGTCATCTTTTCCATGGTTAGATGGTACCAGAGTTGATTCATCCATTCGCCTTCGGTAAGTTCTCTGTTCTCTAGCCTCTTTCCAGTGTGAGGCAATGACTTTTTTTGCTGCTTGAATGAATGCAGAACAGGAGTCTATATGATTCTGTAGCACTTTGACTTCCGGAAACAAACCCAAAAGGCCTATTTCTGGGCAAAAAGGAATTGTCACTTTTGTCATTTCCTCCATTTTCTTCCATACACACCTCCATAGAGGACTTATTCAGAACCTTCCTCCCCACAGCCTCTCCAACATAGCCCTCTGTCTTCTCTATTTATGTACTTAAATTGTTTCGGGGTCAAATAATGCCGCATCACCAGCGTTATTTGACATTCCTTAATCTCTAGTGCATGTAGTGTGCATATAATTAATGATTTGGGCTTCCTCCTTCTCCGACCAATCTACTCCTAAATCACATTTCCATTTTTGTATGTAGAGGAGCCCCTTGGGGTACCACATCTCTTTCAAAACTTTATATATAAGGGTTAACCTCCGCTTCATTGCCGCCCTTTCAAAGAGGATTTGTTCCAGAGTTGTGGGGTCCCTGGCAAAGTTTCCCCTCTTTTTTAACTTTAGTTATCGCTTGTTTGAGTTGTAGGTAGTCCATCATTCCCACTTTATCTCCAATTTCCCCCCCCACCTTTTTCATCATCTCTTTCCCCTCTAGTATTTGATTGATTTTTACTAACCCTTTCCCCCCCAATTTTTCCCATAGGTTTTTGGCTTGCTAGAACTTCTGGAAACAGAGTAAGTCTATGGGTGAGTACGGGAACTGGTTTTTGTCTATCTTAAGTTTTTTAATTGTTGTCTGCCAATTCAACCAAGTTGTCCATGCAAAGGGGTGTTTTTTCCACCTTTTCTTATTTGGGATTCCTTCATCTGCTATTATGCTTTTCAAGTTGTCACTAGCCAGGATATTCTGTTCTATCTGAGCCCATTTCACTGCTTCGGGTTGGTAGTACCAAATATTGAGAGGTCCCAGCGCTGCTGCCTTTATGGTACAACCGACTGTCTGGGAGTTTAATTCCCTCTTTCTCTTTAGTCCTCATCAAGATTTGTCCACCAACTCTAGGTTTATGCCCCTTCCAAATTATTTCCCTTGCGAGTTTATCACAGGCTCTGAAAAAGGAATCCGGTAAATGAATGGGCAAAGTTAGCAGCTTATCTATGATTTTGGGAAGGATAACCATTTTAAACAGGTTCACCCTGCCCAGTCACGAGCATGGCAGAGCTCTCCATTCCGCCACCTCTGTAGTTAATTGCTGGGGTAGGTTCGCAAAATTTGCTTTATACAGTTGGTTTAATTGTTTAGGTAATACTCCTCCCAGGTATTTAACTGCCTGCTTCTCTTCAGGAAAGGGTAGCACCTTTTTATCTCCTCCTTTTCTCTGTCGTTTTTGCCATATAGTAGCGCATATGATTTTGAAGTGTTTACTTGATAGCCTGAGATGATGCCAAATCTTTGTATCAATTGCAAGAGTACTGGCGTGGAGTTTACTGGGTCCCCTATGAACAAAACTGTGTCATCTGCAAACATCGCTATTTTATGCTTCTGCCGCCCAATATGAAATTCCCTTAATTTGTTTCTCCTGTCTTATTGCAATAGCTAGGGCTTCCAACACTAGGTCGAACAAAAGTGGGGATAGGGGGCATCCTTGTCTCGTCCCTCTTGCGAGGTTAAACCCTTCTGATTGCGAGTTATTAATTATTAGTTTGGATTTTGGTTCCTTGTAAATTGCTTTCACCCACTTAATGAAGGGGCCTACAAAGCCCATTTTAGTGAGGCACCCGATTTCCGTCCTGTCAAAGGCTTTTTCCGCATCAAGCAGGATGATTGCTGCCTGCTCTCCTGCTCCCTCTAAATGGTGCATCAAGTTGACCACCCTGCGTATATTATCTGATCCCAATCTGGTGGGAATGAAGCCTACCTGATCTGGATCTACCAATTCCCCTATAATGGCAGCCAGCCTGTTTGCTAGGGCCTTAGAAAAGATTTTAAAATCTACATTCAAAAGTGAAATGGGTCTATAGTTCTCGCAGTGCTCAGATGATTTTCCAGGCTTTGGGATTAAAGTGATACTGTCTTCGTAGAATGACGAAGGCATTCTTTCTTCTTTCAGAATTTAATTATATGTGTCTACCAAATATGGGATCACTAGTCCAGCAGTTGCTTTATAGAATTCTGCCAGCAGCCCATCCGGTCCAGCTGCCTTGTTAGGGAGCCCCTTAATCATCTCTGCTATTTCTTTTTTGTTGTGGGGTCTATTGAGAGAGCTTACTTGAGAAGTATTTTTAATTTTGGAATTTTGTATTTATCTAAAAATTATTTTATCTTTCTAGGATCAGGGTTGGAGGAGGTATACAGAGACTGATAACATTTCTGGAATTCCTGAAGGATCAGCTCGTCCTTCGTTGTTTTAGAGCCATCTGATCTGCCAGTTGCAAGGAGGGTATTTGTGATTTTTTCATATTGTTGTTTGACTAGCCTAGCCAATGTTTCCCCTGTTTTATTGCTGTATGTGAAATAAAAGCCTTTCATTTGTTTAAATTGTGCTGTTGTTTTTTCAGTTTCTTTCAGGTTTATCTGCTCCCTAATTTGAGCAATTTTCCTCGCTCTCTTTTTTTAATGGGTTACTTTTGTTTGCTATTTCCAGAGCCTTTAGTTCCCTGTGTAGCTCCTTTAAGTATTCCCTATTTTCTTTACATAGGGCTGCTTTAGTGGCCATCATCTTCCCCCAAATTACTACTTTTGCTGCGTCCCAGAGAGTTGCCTGCTTTTCTACTGACCCTACATTTAACTCAAAGTAATCTTTAATCCCTTCCTGGGTTTGTTCCAGGAAGAGTTTATTTTTGAGCCAGCCCCTTGATAGCTTCCAGGCATACTTTTGCGGGGTATTCGTGTTTTCATACCATTTCAATTCTGTCATGGTCAGAGAGGGTATTCGTTTTAATATAGCATGCCCTGCACCCTTTTACGTCCTCCTTAGCCATGAGTGAGTGAGTAGTCAATACAAGTGTACGTACTGTGAACAGCAGAGTAAAATGTGTAATCCCTTTCTTTCTGGTTTACGTTATGCCACACATCTTCTATACCATAGACCTTTAATAGAGACCCTACGTTCCTCTGCCATTTCCTAGGGATCTTATTATTGGAATGGTCCCTCTCCTCCCAACATGTATTGAGATCTCCCTGTATCAGTAATATCCCTTCCGTATATTGTTCTATCAGGCACATAGCCTGTCTCACAAAATCATAGGTCCCATCGTTAGGAGCATATATGTTGCCCAAGGTGACTTCCTTACCCTCTAGTTCTCCCACCACTATAAGCAACCTGCCTTCATTGTCCTTATATGTTTTTTTCAACTTAAATTCCTTGTTGGCTTTGATACCTATGAGCACCCCTGCTTTTTTTTCTGTAGGTTACATGCAGTGAATATTTCCCCAAAATATTTATCCTGGAACCTGAGACTATCAGACTCTTTGAGATGAGTTTCTTGCAGAAAATTAATATCTGCCCTCTCCCCTCTAATTAACTGCTTTACCCTTTTGCGCTTAACAGGGTTGTTTAGACCCCGAATATTTAGGGATACCACTCTGATCAAGTCAGCCACGGGCACCTCATCTTGTCATTTGAGCCTCTTTTTTCCCTTTTGTGCCTCAATCCAAGCCTTAACTTTTTAACCTGTGAACTATATACAAAGGGAGTGCTATTTTCACGCCTCCCCTCCAGATCTGGGACGTGGTTAGTGTTGCTTTCCTTTCTCACAGTGCAACGACTGAGCATGTTCCCACCATTTATCTTACATTCCCGTTCCCATCCCCTCCCCCTTTCTTGATTACGCCTTGGTTAAGGTTTCCACCAAAAGAAACTTCAAATACTTTGCAGAAATAGAACCCAGAACAAGAATCTGGGCCAAATGTCTGAGACAGTGGGTGAAAACAGACATGATGCTAACCACCCTTTAACCACCCTGGGTGGTTATTTATGCATGTCTTACTTGACAAAATTTGTCCATAGCAGCCGTTGCTGCTCGATTTTCCTGCGCCCCCTTTGTTTTCCCCATGGTCCCCTGGTCCGTGCTGCCATTAGATCCCTTTGGTTTAATTCTTTAGCGAGGTTTTAGTTGAACGGGGGAGCGGAGCACCGGGATCCTCGTCCTAGCTACGCACGCACATGCGCAGTTCCTCGGGAATAGCCATTTTAAAGTGATTGCTTTCTGGAGCAAAGATGCACTTTAAATAAATTGCAGTGATTCTGGGCATCTAGGCTTTTTAGCTGGGATCAGATGAGAACAGATGGTTCTGCTCTCAGAGCAGAACCATCCGTTCTCATCTGATCCCGTGCTCTCCCACCTGATTTCCAGACAGGAGGATGGTTGAGATTTAAGGAGTTAATTGCAGGGTGTATCACTGGGTGTTAAATTAGATGCTGCCCCGCATTGGCCCCTGGTAACCCCTGGATTCACCTGTCCATATGAATGGTGGCTCCGATGTTTGCCCCGGGGCTGCTCTGGGGCAGCCCCACACCACGGTATCCTGGGAATGAGGAGCACACAGTGCAGGTTAACCCAGCCAAAGTCACTGGCAATGCACTGCCCCAGGGCTGCCTCCACTACCATAGAGTTGCAGTCGCAGTCTAAAGTGTTCGCAGTAATGACTGCAACGCTATTATCTAAAACAAAAAAACCTAACAGTTTCAAAAAATGTTAAAGGCAGAACCATTTCCAAAACAAAAAACTTTCCCCTTAAAAAAAATTCAAAAAATACATTTTACTGTAACCTTAATCCCCAAAACAAAAAAATTATAATTCCAATTAAAAACATTTTAAAACAGAGAACAAAAATTAAATGCCAAAAAGCATGAAAATGATTTTGTAGGTGACATGATAATAAATGAGCTTTAAAGATATAATGTGATAGCTTGCTCATTGGTAAATATTAGTAAGAGTAAGTAGGTATGGTAATAAAGTACATATCTTCCCTTAACGTTGATGGCAGAATATAGATAGAAAATCTGTAAATAATTTCCATGTTTTTTGGTGTTTAATTTTTGTTCTATGTTAAATGTTTTTTTAAATTGGATTTGTAATTAATGTAACATCCCCAAAACATGATTATGGTAAAATCTATTTTTTAAATTTTTTTAAGAGGAAAAAGGCTTTTGTTTTGGAAATGTTTTTGCGTTTAACATTTTTTGAAACCGTTAGGTTTTTTTTGTTTTACATAATCTTTTTGGTTTGGGGGGGGTACCCTGGATCTGGGCCCTGGATTCAGTTTCTTCTCCTGTCCCCAAGTACTGAAAGACTGAGCCCAGGGTAAGGGAGCAGAGATGAGGACGTGCAGGCTCGTATGTTGTAAGATGAATGTTTGTAGCAAGACTTTTTTTTCCCCCTTACTCTCCCCCTTCCATAAAACGGTACATCTCCCCAAGGAATGTGGGGGGAGTGGCGTTTGCAGTGACAATGGGAGTCCCACTACTCTAATCATTGGAGAGCTTCATCACTGATGGATCAGACCCCTGAACAGCAATGTCACTTTGCGGGGAGTCCCTGCAAGTCATTCAAGTCAACAAAGTCACTCAATGTTCAACAAAACATTGTACTTACCTGAGTTGTGGGACACCCACAAAAGGTCTCAAAAGGTGTCCTGAAACACATGGACAATCTTGTGAGACACTCTAGGAATATTTGAAGTGTCTCATATTAACATTTCCAAACATTACTCATATGTTGCAGCGTGATAAAAGGCACACAACTTTCCATACCATTACGCATGTGCCAGTCAGCAGAACTGATTTTTTAAATGTTTAATAACTCAATTTTCACTGCACCAAGTGCTATCATGTTATAATAGCACTTGGTAGCCAACTCATACGCCAAAGCTGTGAGGTCTGGGGGCTCAGCTCATCGGGGGGGTGGGGGGGAAGAGATGGATTGTGCAAAATCCTCCCCAAGGAGTAAATTAATAAAAGTCATAATATCCCATGCGTGCTTTACTTTTCTCAAAGTCTAAAGGAGGCTGGTAGTTGGCTGTGTCTCGAAGCTCAACGCATCTGGGGGGAGGAGATATGGATCACTCAAGATCCTCCCCATAGAGTGAATGAAAAAGTCAGGTAACTTTAAGTATGGAGTGAGGCAACAGGGTCATTGACATGAAACTGGACAGAGATGCCTCCCGCAGGGCTTCTGAAGCAAGAGGGTAATTAATATGAAACTGACTAGTCTAGTGACAGCTGGCTCCTGATAAAGTTACATGATTTTAAAAAGCAGAGTCATGCAACTTTCCTTATGCTGTCACAATGGTGGTCAAGGGCTGCTCAACTGCACATGTACCAGCCAGAACTGATTGTTTAAATATTTCATAACTCATTTTTGGCTGCACCAATCATTATCACACTACACCAGCACTTGATCTAGGTATCACGCTCCAAGGCTGTGCAATCTGGGTCCTCAACTCAGCTGGGGGGGGGGGAGAGATATTGCTTATTCAAAATAGTTGGGATGCTGTATATTTTGACCACAACCAATTCATTTTTAAGCAGTTATAACTCTTGGGTTTCTGGCTTGATCTTCTTCAGACTTTGCATGCAGGACAGTCCCCACAAATATAAGCCATGGATAAATTTTCACAATTTTTAGCTCAAGCGGTTTCTTCAATATCAGGGCTTCAGCAGTCTCCTGTTTATAATGGAGAGCGGTTCTGCCTTTAGCTTTCTGGCTCCTGCTGGAGCCAGAAAATAATGGTCCACTGGGGTCCTTGCAGAGTCTGCATGAAGCAGCTGCAGGGAAGGGGGGACCACAGAGCAGCTCCAGGGTGCAGCAGGCTCCCAGCTTGTGTGTTAACATGCACTGAAGTGTTGTGAAAATAACAAGGAGGCTTTTGCATAAATACAGACCAACTTTTGTTGCTTTTACGAAAGCACATTCTCTAAACTATTATTTTTGACAGTTTAAACAGCCCGACTCTCAGCAGTCAGCATCCTCCTCCTCCTACCATCAGAGGGACATGGCGAAGCCGATGCGGTTGTTCCGTCGGTCAAACTCGGTGTAGTACTGCCCAATGAAGCTGGCACCCAGGACCCAAAGGGGGCCAATTGGAGGAGGAATGTCCAAGCCTGTGAATGCCACGATGCAGATGTCCGTGCCATACTGGGATTGCTGAAAAGAGAATCATCCCAGGCCAGGATGGGAGTCAGTGAAACTGTCTCCTTTCCCAGATAGTACATATTCCCCACTTTGTCCTCCCGTGCAGTGTACCTGACACTAGAACGGAAACGGGTACTGCATTTAGCACCCATGCGTAATACCCACATTTTCAGGCACCACAGCAGGTACCCGATGGGTTACCCAGTTACCAATTGGGTACCCCAAAAATTGGGTACTTCCAGTATTGATTTTTCAATTTACTGATTCCCAGTTGGTACATCAATATACAGTATATTGGGTCAGAAAACTCAGAAATAGCCATGACATTTTAAAAAAAAAAACCTGACCAGAAATAGTTTGCCAGAATCGGAAGTTGACTTTCTCCGATGGAAAACCAATAAATAAATTTAAGATGGTAAATCATTTTTAAAAATTGGGACCAGAAGTAGTTTTCTGGGACTGGTAGTTGCCAAATAATTGATGGAAGTTGACAGAAAATTGATAAATTTATGTTGGGAGTTGGTATATTGATAAAAAAGTGATCTGAGAAGTCAACATTCTGGGACCAGCAGTTGACATTTTGAGATATCAGATACCCAAATTGAGGCACAGTTGGGTACCAATTCAAGTACTGGGTTTTTGCAGGTACTCATTTCAGCTCTACCTGGGACCTTACCCCACCCCTCAGGGGCTGTCTGTAAAGTATATCAAACCCCCACCCCCCCAACTCCTTTGTCACAGTTTCATTCTCCTACAGATCCCCTTCCCAAAAGCATGTCACACAAATTATACCTCCCTGCCCCCTGATGCCCAGAGTCTCTGCAATTTCTTTAAAGTGCAGCTCTGCTCCAGAAAGTTACTCAGTTTTTATTACCACTAATGTAGAACCTTATTTATTATATATGAGGAATATCTTTAGTTTTCAAACATAGAATTGCAACTGAAACATAACTTAACAAAAAATGACTGCGATGTCACATTACAACTACTACCCACAGCTTTACTATCTCCCCCTCTCCAGCTTGCATGACATAGTATATGGGCAGTCCCTCAGATCTTTGCTCCCCAAAGTCCCCTCTGCACCTTTTGCTCCCAGGACACTAGTCTCCTAGACTGTAAGCCCTCCTCAGGGCAGCAACCTGTCTCCAATTAAGGATTGTTCAGTGCCAGGTACATTGCTGGTGCTATATACTTAGTAATAATAATAGTCTACACTCCTATCCTGTCTTCTACCAGTGTCTGCTTCCCTACCCACTTGCTGCTCCAAAGACTTTACTCTTTGGGGGATTCTCTGTTCCCCATAGGCTCTGCCCTTCCCTCTGGGCTCTGCTTCCAGGCCTGGCCTCTGATCACTCAAGAGCTTGTTACAAATAGAAAAAAAATACTGAGGAAAGAAAAGCAGGAATAGATTGGAGCCAGGTCCCATATTGGGCAGACACTCTTTCACCAGTGTTTTTGTGCTTTGGAGAAATAATTCTGACTTATTTATCTTGGATGGATAGTTTCGTGGAATGAATGTTATACTATGGTGGGGGTGGTAAGATCTGAGTGCAGCTCCAGGCCATGACTTCCAGGTCACTGTTTGCGGGGAGCCAAGATACAACTCCAGGGAGAAAGGGGTTCCCAGAACATGTCCCATCTGGGCTCCTCCACTCCCTCTTATTGGTCTCTCTCTCACTCAACTCCAGCCCCAGGATCCTCCTCCTCCTCAATCTGGCCAGCTCCAATGCTTGCTTCCAGCTGCAGATCACTCCTGCCTGGCTCCACACACACACGAGCGTCTGTTGGGGGGTGGGCAGGACTCGGGTAGGCAGTGGTGTGAAGTGGGATCAGGATGCCCAAGTTGCAGCCGATCCCATTTGAGGCAGCATGGGGCCCCAGGCAGGGTAGGGCCTAGGCCATTGCCTCATTTGCCCTTGGACTAGCCCTGGTGCTGGTGTTTGAAGGATTTGGGGGCACTAATAAATCTAGGCATCATATCAGGGTTGTTCTGCACAGGTTTATTAGCACCACAAAATCCTTCAAAACACAAGGACTCACAGGGGAACACAACATGGGCTATGCTCCATGAGAATCCCCCCGTGGCCAGGGTGTTAAATGAGTTGTAAAAGCGTGTAGTGTCCAAGGTCAATAGTTGCCTAAATAACAGCTAGGGAGCAGATAAAGGACCTCAGCTGGACCAAATAAAGGACCAGCTCCTACCTTCTCTACACCCCTATACCACCCTGCTCTGTTCACTGCTAGTCAGTAGTAGTCTCACCCTGAGAACATAGGCTGAGCCGCTGAGTACGTAGGCCTTTCCACCAAGATGGAAGGAGATATCAGGCAGCAGGTGGATTTTGTCACAGTCAACGACATACTGCAAGAGACAAAAGGAATTACAGGAAAGAAAAAAGCATTTAGGTTTCATAGAGCAGGGGTGGAGCACCTTTTCCCTTCCACAAGCCACACTGAAATTAGTACCACTCCACTGGCTGGGAGCTTGTATTAATTTTCTAAGTTGTTTCCACACTCATCAAGAGAGCATAACATCAGAACAAAAGGAAGGATGTTGCAAATTAAGGATTATTGCTCTTGATTGGTAGATCCCCTTCTGGCATGGGGAAAGACCAAAGAATACTGAGTTGCTCACCTGTCCTTCCACAAGCTCGGTTGCCTGGATGGCTTTCATCAGCACAGATATGGAACCAGCTGGGCCAGTGATGAAGGAAGCCCCAGTATCAATGGCCACGGAACAACCTTCCTGACAGAACAACATTTCGACCCCTACAGACACTCTTGTGGAGAAAGGAAAATGGGCATTACCTCCCTATAATCCCTATCACATTCCCATAATCTCTGCCCTCCTTACACTTCTCTAACAAAATGAGCACTTGACTCACCTCCCTAGCTACCCTTTAGGGTGCAGTCCTCCATCCATCGAAAGCAATGACTCAACTCCAATTTACTTTAATTGTGAACGATTGCACCCTCAGAGTGGCTAGCCACAATGTCCAGCTTTGATCATTCTTTGTGCATGCTTCTTGACTGAAGCTGCTGTGTGCTGCTGTTTGCATTGTCCAACACCTATTCTGCTCCAATAGGAATTGCTACAATAGCTGTGTTACACTAGCAAGGCCCTTGGTTGACGAACAGTTCTGTCCTTTGATTCTGTGGGCTGCTCTCACTTTGATGGGACCTGAGTCATGTATGTATTCAGGAGCAGAATTGGCTCCCTTTTCACCCTGTTCCTGAGTGGAGACCTCCATGACTGGGCCCAGAGTTTGTGAGAGGGGCTAGGGAACGTTTTCCTTCCCAATTTAAAATTAGCACAATTTAAAAATTGTTAGTAATTAATTACTTAATAAGTAATTTAAAAATTAGTACAAGCTTTGTGTCAGATAGGTAGAGTTACCATACCTTCCCTTTAAAAGAGGGTGCTTATGAAAAATACATGGTGCAGGGCTGCACTGGAACCAACATAGCCCTGCACTGTGTATTTTTCATAAACATCGTCTTTTAAAGGGGAAGTATCTGGTAACCCTACAGACAGGAGTTAAGGGCAGAGCTTTTCAGAACAAGGGAAGGTAAGGGAGCATCTAAATTATGGATCCAAGCCCTATCCTTGAGTGCATGCTCTCATCTTGACTTGCATGAAAACAAACAATGCTAACTCCACTTTAACATTTCTTATGCATGTGGCAGGGCTGTATTGGTCTCCTGTGCAGCCCTGTAGCAAGCATTAGAAATGATGAAGCGGTGTTAAAGTGGAGCTAGCATTATGTCTGATTTCACCCCTTCTCTCCTTTCTCCAGAGTCCACTCAGTGCTTGAAGGTAGATCCACAGGTCATATCCAGGAATTGGAAAGAGGACACTTAACCACCTGTGGGCCAGAGGTTCCCCATCCCTGCCTCATACTAACCCCTTCATGGCGATCTGCCAGTAGCCATTCTTGTTGATGCTGAGGTAGTGGAAGTCCCCCGTGTAGTAGGTTGGGTCGCTGCCTCCAAGGATAATTTCCCCACCCGGCTTCAGATGAGAATTCCTAGGGGACAAATCACAAGACAGTAACTTTCCTCTTTGTGCCTTCTCTGGGTCTGCAAGGAGACTGAGATACGAGGCTCCCCAGGGTCTTGCAAGTTCTCATTGGCCCTAGGGAAGAGGAAGGCTGTAGGCTGGATAAAGCAAGAACGGGGGGAGTGGCTATGAACAGCGTTAGTGCAGAAGGTGGTTATAGAGGGATAGTGAAATACTGAGTTCTCTGGGTGGCTGGCTAGGAACCACGGGCCTATGAGAAGCTGCTGCTGCCACCAGGCTGCCATGCTTTAGAAAAAGACAGTGTGTTGCAGCCAGTGCTTAGTCTCCCAGCACACAATGCCTGGGCTCATACTAACCAGTACTGGGCTTCTAACCAGACTGAGATTTCTGGCAGACCTAGCAGAGAATTTACCACCCAGAACCGAGGTGCAAATGGAATTGTTAGTGAGGTGACGTCTTGCGAGGGGTTGTTTTTTTTTTAATCATCTTCTTACTTGAAGGCTCTGCAAAGAAAAAGGAAAACAAATAAGCCAGTGAGCCCAGAGGGGTGTCTTACCAAGAATCCTACACATGGGGGAGAGGGGAGGGTTACCTCCCCGCCGGCTGGTATAAATTGGAGAGCCACTGCCTTCCATGGAGCAATAGAAATGAATCTCCATGAACCCAGCCTAAGGGACTCTGGGAAAGGAGATACTAACATCTTTGATTAGCCAGTGTGGTTTGAGCTTCAGATTCAGGCTTGGGCTCCTCATGACGCAGCTCCGGAAAAGCAATGGAGCGACAGTAGCTGTATTAGCAGGGTACAGGGCGAGTAGATGCTGCCCAGAGCCGCCTGAGGTATTTTGCCAGCCTATGTAGCTGGGATGGAAAATCCTGGCCTGTGGACCAGGCGGCGGGGGGGAGGGGACGACACAGGATTATCACCCATCCATATATTGTATGGACAGATCATATTTGCATTAATTAGAAGGGGGGCTGGCCTTCTAAGCCCCCTTGTCGCTATAGGTCTGTCCAGCCTTCTCAGAGGTGGCAACTCTCGAGGAGAGAGGCTGACATATGGACATATCTGCTTTGATAGCCAGATATGTACATTTTAGAGGACACTTATGAGAAATACAGGTTGCTGCACTGGAGTCAATGCAGCCTTGCAGCCTGTATTTCACATGTGTCTTCTAAAATGTACATATCTGGCCACCCTAGTGGGGCTCTACCCTGTCACTGATGCCTTGCCTGCTCAGCTGGACCCAGTCTTTGTCCCAATGCACCCTGCAATCCTCACCTTCTGTAGCAAATGAGGAGCAGGACTTCGATGCTCATTTTACATTCACTGATCCAAGAAGCCACCTACCTAGGGCCAGCCCTGGTGTTTCTAGGGTAACCGTCCTGCACTAACCGCTTGCTTCCTAAAGGCCCTTCATCCCGATCTGCTGCACAGCTCTGTTACTCATCTCCTACATGGGCATGTTGGCTGGAGATAGGTTCCTCCTACCTTACTTTAATCACTGCTTTGTTCCCTCAAGCAGGGGGGTTAAAGGGGAGAGATTTTCCTCTCCAAAGGACTGGGATTAAAATTACCCAGCTCTGTTAATGCCTTTCAGTCAACCAGAGAGTGAGGCCTGGGGGCAGGGTCTTCCCCCTCCTTGCCTAGAGAGACACACCAGACCTGCCCCCCCAGCAGTGGGAGGCTATGCCCCACTTCTTTTCTCCTCACTACCGACTGCTGCCTTATGCCCAAGCAGAGCAATGCTGTGTCTCTGGTGGCTTAGGAGGGAGAACAGCGATTGGGGGGGGAGGAAGCAGAGGGGACTCCAGATGTTGCTGCTGTTCCTGTCACAGCTGTCTCTTCCCCTAGCTGAGCCAGTGCCTGGCAGCAGTAGGAAAGAAGTGGGGCAGAGCCAGGTGAAGGAACAACTCCTGACCTTGCTGGAAGTTGGGAAGAAGAGGAAAGGGAGAGTGTCAGCCAGGGTTGGGATTGTGGACATCAGGATACTCCCCTACCTTAGCAAAATTCTAGTAATGCCTTTAGAGTTACCAGTCCTCCAGGTCTGACCTAAAATCTCTAATAGAGAATGGGTGACAACCTATTTCTCTGGATTAAACAGAAGTGCCTGGATTGCTTGAAGAAACCAGGGCTTTGGAGGAAGCGGGGTCACGTTGGAAGGAGTTAGGGCAAAGATGTTCTCCACTCCTCTTTGATGTGGATCCTCTCTGAAGAATATGTGGCCAGGTCAGAAAGGGATGGGGGGAGGGGAATCTTTGCCCCACCCCCTTCAGGTGAAAGTTGCAAGGGAAGCAACAAGCCTATGTTCTCCTCTCTCTCCTGATCTCCCTGCTTGGAAACTTACAGGTAACTGCCAGCAGGGGGAGAACAGCTAAATCGGTGAGGCAGAGATGCTACACGGCTGGGGAAGAGACACACAAAAGCAAACACAACTGCTGGCTTCTGGGAAAGGGGGTGGAGGGTGCGTGCTGCCACCCTCCTGAACAGATCACCCTCTCAGATCATGTAGAAGCTTCCCTCACCACTTTAATCCCAGTCCTTTGGAGAGGAAACTCTCTCCCCTTTAACCCCCCTGCTTGTGGGAACAAAGCAGTGATTAAAGTAAGGTAGGAGGAACCTATCTCCAGCCAACATGCCCATGTGAACAAGTCCTAAGTTAGGCGATGGGAACTGAGGAGACTACTGCACTCATTGCACTTGTCATCCTTTAGCATTGAACCCCCAGTGCATGCACACTGTGCAAATGACCTGGACTCAAGCATGCCTTCCAGGCCCTTTGCTTCCAGTGACACCCACCTGCTGTAGTAGACGGAGAACACATCCTCCTTCAGAACCTGCTGGGAGAGGATCCGATCAAACACTGGGGTGATGCCATCAATCGCCTGGCTGGGGAAGCCCATGCCCAGCACCCCGTCAAACCTGGCAAAGATGAAGGGGTAGGCGGGCAGTGCTGTGGCTTCTGCAAACACCTGGATGATGGGGATATCAGATACCTGGAGCGGGGAGACCATAAGGCAAGACAGGTCACTGCAGGGAGCAGGCAGGTCAGGTTCATCTTCAGCTTGGTTCACAAGGACAGTGCATTGCACCTTGCATGGAATTGTACACATTGTCCATTTCAGTAGAGGAAATTTGGGATCACACAGGCCCCATGGGCACTGGGAGAAGGGCTCAAGGGGTTAGGTTGCACCCTCCAGCTCCCACCTGCGCCACCCTTTCTGAGTGTCATGACGTCATGATGCTTGAAAAAGGCAAGCGGTTACATCAGAAAGAGGCAGGGTGAAGTGGTTCTCCTGCTCCCTCCCTGAATGTAATTCTACTGGCACCCTTGACAGCCCCATTCTATCCCTGAACTGATCCTGGGATCTGTGCAGGGATTGAAAAGGAGATCCGTTGCCTTCCTTATCCCGAGGCTGTTGGGAATGCTTGCTTCTGCCTCGAACTCAAATAAACGTAGCCTCAGCAACAGTCAAACTGTGCAAGCTACTCATAGTGGCCACAACGAGCCATCGTAGCTGTTGGAAACAGCAGAAATCCCTCATTCATTCTTCCACCTTCCCTAGTCCTGACATCACCTGCCAAAGGGCAGTGTCAGATCCAGGGAAGTTAGGGCCCTGTGAAAAATGGGGGCGTGCCCCCTCCTTCTAACATAAGAATGTTTGATGTACACACACTGACTCACTCTAGAAAAAGGGAAATAATGTAATTAATTTTTGAGGTTCAATTAAACCTAACATTCCCTTCACGGGCAGCTCATACCAGTCTCTCTTCTGGGTGAGGGGGTTGGTTGAGTGAACAGGAACTTCATCTCCCACAAACCTTCACATAAACCCTCCTCTCTCATTGGGGAAGCTTGCATGGGTTACAGGTGGGCACCCTTCCTACCCATCGTGGGATAACAATGTGTGAATGAGTCCTCTGGCTCATTCACACACCATCCCCCTTGCAAACACCACTTGGTCCATAATCTGCATTTGCCTTGTCTATGGTTTTAACCTATGCACAGTTTTAAAGAACACTTATGAAAAATACATATTGCAGGCCCTGCATTGACACCTAATTTTTACAGAACTCTTATGAAAAATACATGTTACAGGACCTGCAACATGTATTTTTCATAAGTGTTCCTTAAACATTTGCTTAGGTGGCAACCCTACCCTTGTCCCATAGCAATGCATTTGCACAGCTGTTGGTCTTCCTTGCATTTCAGTGGCCCAACCCTGATGAAGGGATCATCAAGGAACACAGGAAGTGGTAGGGATTTCACACAACACTAAGAATGTGGGTTTACACCACCACCCACTCTAAATGAGTGTTGTGTGAATGAACCCTGTGATTACACTGGCTGGTTCATGCTGACACAGTTCCATTTACTGAGAGCACAGCTTTCCTTCTCACTCACCCAGGTGCAGCACTTACTATGACGACATCCTGACTGAGGAAGCCCTTCACGCTTCCCGTTCCATACTGGATGTCAAATCCAGTTCCATTTTCCATGTAGGTGCGCGACTTGGAGGAGTCATAGCGGTTGTGAGAAACTAAAAAAAGAACTGTTATATTAGCAAGTGGTTTATGAATAATCAGTGAGGAGTACAGGTTTTAATATAGGACAAATCAACTGATTTATAGTGTAGGTGGGCGAAGTTCCTGACCCCAGGAGCCGTGTACCAAAATCATCATACAGCCAAAAGCCACAAGAGTGTGGGACATGCATGGGCATGCGCACATTCATACACTTCCCTTTGAAGCATCTGTCAACTGAGCCTCTCCTGCCTTGTGATTGGCTTGGTCCTGGCTGCTGAGATGGGGAGGAACAGTTGTCATTCTGCTGCTAAGACTCAGGTGCAATGAAGCAAGACAGAGAGCCATTAAGGCAGAGCGGGCCTAGGACTAACTCTGGCCAAGAGTTGCACTTGAATTGCCTGAGAACTACATGCAGCTCCTGAGCCACAGTTTGCTCATCTCTGATATATAGTTCAATAGACCACAAGACCAATATGTTGTAATACTACTACTACTTATAATTTCTGTAGCACCACTAGTTGTACACAGTGCTGTACAGATACACACAACATAAAGACAGTCTCTGTTCCACGAAGCTTATAATCTAATCAGGGGCGTAGCATCCATTGAGCAAACCCGGCATAAAGCCGGGGCTGCTGCCTGGCCCCACGGGGGCAGCCCTGTGCCTGGGATGGGCTGGAGGAGGCCTGGGTGCAGGGCACCCCCACATCATGGGGCGGCGGGTTTTCCATCACTCACGTGACTCTGCATGCTAGTAGTGTAGCAGGGTCACCAATCGGACTGGGAGATAAAGCTGTTTGTTTACAAACAACTGTTCCCCATCTGAGTGATCAGAAGGTTGTTGCCTTGTAAAGAAGGTTCTTTGAGATAGATCCTAACATTATCACAACTGGGTTGTGCATGCTCACCATATTCAAATAATAGACCACATGATGGTTTCTAGGTCCTCTAGTTTAAAAAGCGCTCTCCCCCTTAGAATTACAGTTCCTTCCAACCCTTTCTAGGAATATAAGAAAATTCCATGCGGGGCTGAAAGGGTGGGTGTTGTCAGAATGTTAGCAGACATCTCGAAGAACCTTCTTTACAAGGCAGCAACCTTCTGTTCTTCTTCGAGTGGCTCCTCACAGGCCCTTTTTACATGGCTCCAACGGGTGGGGGGGTCCGTGGGTGTGCTGGTGCATGGGCAAGGCATGCACACGGCTGCACATGCATCTGCGCTCACCCCCCACTCATCTGCACCCATGGAGCAATGGCCGTTTCCCCCGGTTGCTTGGTGTGTGGGGACGAATGGGGGGGTGAGTGGGGATGCATGTTAGGTGGGTGCATGCACCCCTACTCACCGTAGACACCGCATTGTTTACACGGGGTTCCCCCACCCATGAACACACAGAAATCTGTGTATTCATGGGTGGGAGAGACCCGTGTAAAAAGGGCCACATTCTCACAACTGTCTTACTTATATTAGGTAGGAATTTAGGATGTAAAGCAATATCTATTCTATCTTGGAAAATCTGTAAATATGGTTCTGAGATTATTATGGCTGCTATTTCACTATCTCTTCTTAATGAAGTTATTGCTAAGGAATACTGTCTTTAAACCCCCAGCTCATAACTAGTTCATTTGTGCCCCCAATAGAATCAATTCATGCTGCCACGGGGGCACAAATGGTTATGGGTGGGGGGTAGCATGAATTGATAATATGGGAGTGGGGGTGCAAATGAATTGGTTATGGGTTGAGGGCAGCGTGAATTGATTATGGGGGCACAACTGAACTGTGTACTGGCGGGACACAAAGAAGGGGGCCTATCTTGACTTATTGGCCTGGGGCCCATTCCACCCTAGCTATGCCCCTGAATCTAATCAAGACATAGACAACTACAAATATGAGTCTTCCTATGAATGGACTACAGAATGCAGGTATTCAGTAAGTTTATTTCAGTTAACATGGAATTAAAAAGGCTATGATATGGGTAGGACCTGGGTTCATTATTTAAATGTGATATAGAAGAAGTGGACCTTTAGGCTAAAGGTAGCTAAAATGGGGATGGGGTAGGGAGTAAGGGCTTCTGGGTTCTGCTAGCCAAATTAATGGAGGATTGGTTCATCGAAAGGTGAACTAAAGGTCAACTAAATGTTGTGCTCATTATAACACAGATCCCATCCCCACCAATGGCAATTGTTACATGGGACAAACCCAACTACTCCCACCCATCCGAGCACCCGTCTGATGGTGCCATGGGTGGGCGCATGCTCCCATGACCCATGCACTGCCCACTCATGCCCACACAAGGAGCAGTGGGGGAAAACCTGGGATGAACACTCATCACACACCCATCTTGACCTGTCTGAAGCCTCCCCCCACTGGAAGCGCATGTGCACGTCACCAAGCGCACACGGACCTGCCCCTGGCCTTGCCCGTTTAAAAATAGCCAATCTCTGAAACATGAATTAGCCGTTTATTTGTTAACCCTTTATAAAAGAGCTCTGGTTTCACTAATCCAACATTTTCCAAGCCTCCCCTGGAAGCAGCAGCCTAGAAGCAATCAGAAAATTACTTTCCCCAAGGTCACCCAGCAAGTTCAGGTCTTGAACCCACATCTCCCAGCTCAAACAGCTTGCACATTAACCACCAGGCCACCACAGTTCCACCTGTGAAGAGGTAGGGAGACCCAAAGCCTACTGAAGTCAATGGCTGTCTTTCAAGGGACTTGAGATCAGACACCATAAGATCCACTGAAGCAGACTCAGCAGTGAATAGCTCGACACATTATGATACACATGGGGCAAATGTGCTCCATGGTAATGCCTTGCTGTCATCTTGTAGCAGTGTGATTTGACCAAATATTCAAGGTGGCCTATGTTTTTGCTGCTGCCCTATGCGTATGCTGCGACCCTTTGGACGCTGACCACCAAAGGCAGCCAGTTGATATAATAGGGAGGCCATTCTTCTCAGCAGAGCTCCCAAGCTCCAGTTGAACTGGAAAAAGCTGGCAGTTCACAATTAAGTTGACAAGTAGAAAGCAAACCTACACATATTCATGGTTAATCGTGGAGACAGGAACTAGAGTGACATCTCAAACTCCTCATGACTCTATGGACAGCATGGCTGGCCACTGACAATGGGGTGTTATTGACCAGATGTTGATTCTGAATCATGTTTTCAGCTGTTCCATGGGTCAGCTAAGGAGTTCCCCGATATGTTCCAGGCAGCAAATCTCAACAAACCCAGATTACTCCTGGGTTTGAGTGAACAAATGTAGCGCGGGCTGCTCTCACATTAGGTGGCTGGAACAGTGGCAAGTGTTATGTGTAAATATCCTCCACCTCACCCAAAGTCTGTGGCAGAGTCAAAAACTGAACTTAGTTCCAACTCAGTCCAGTGCTGCAATCAAAACATTTATCCTTCCCTCACTGGCACCTGCTGTGCAGAGCATGGTCCCGCCCTTCCTCCAGCTTTGAGATCCATTCAGACATCCTTCAAGGCCTTTAAATCTCAGTATATTCCTCACTATGTTGACATAGACACCACCTTTCCTGCCTCAGACCATAGGTGGCATCTCCTGGAGGATATTTCCCTAGTGTGGTGTAGGGTGGCCAGATAGGCAAATTTTAGAAGACACTTATGAGACATACAGGTTGCAGGACTGCATAGAAGCGCCCTGCAACCTGTATGTCTCATAAGTGTCTTCTAAAATTTGCCTGTCTGGCCACCCTAGTGTGGTGTGAGGCATTTCTTCCAGACCCAAAAACAGAAGGGGTGAGAAAACTCTCTTGCTATCCACCGGATAGTACAGCATTAAAGACAAAAGAGAAGAGCCCAGAAGCTATTCCCTGATTATTGTGTGGATGGCCAAAAAATGCAATATAAAATATATGCCAAAATCTTTAATATGACTGAGAACTATTGCTAAAAATCAAATTATTATAAACAAGCTGGACATGATTGACATAAAAATTGTACAATATATACTTTTATGTGCCGTCACAGACACAATAAATGCATACAATAAATGCAGTGCAATAAATGCATACAATAAATGAATACAATGATCCTATTGATAAAGTCCAAACGCGTTTTCGGGATTCCTCCCCTGCTTCAGTGGACAATCAATAAACTGATTCCAGAGCCGTGTGGAGCCGCAAAACACCCTGCACAATCTCTTCATGTGCCACTGGGCTTGAGGCAACATCTGCACATGAAGAGATTGTGCAGGGTGTTTTGCGGCTCCACACGGCTCTGGAATCAGTTTATTGATTGTCCACTGAAGCAGGGGAGGAATCCCCAAAACACGTTTGGACTTTATCAATAGGATCATTGTATTCATTTATTGTATGCATTTATTGCACTGCATTTATTGTATGCATTTATTGTGTCTGTGACGGCACATAAAAGTATATATTGTACAATTTTTATGTCAATCATATCCAGCTTGTTTATAATAATTTGATTTTTAGCAATAGTTCTCAGTCATATTAAAGATTTTGGCATATATTTTATATTGCATTTTTTGGCCATCCACACACTAATCAGGGAATAGCTTCTGGGCTCTTCTCTTTTGTCTTTAATGCATTTCTTCCAGACTCTTATCTCTAGGTACCACAACCCACACTCTCTGTACCCAAAACAGACGGTCCGCAGAAATGACTAGAACTCAAACTGTAAAGACTTGATTTTTGACCTGGGGCCAGTTTAACTGCATTGATTTAGATGACATCATTCCTGCTTTAGTTTATAACCAGTGTGTGCAGACACTGGGAAATGCAGTTTGCCAGGAAGCAAGGCCCTTTGGAGCTCCAACAAGATGCTCACAGCTGCTTGGACACAGGCGCATCATGGGAGATGTAGTCCATGCTGTCATAGGCTTTGCGGGGTGAGTTGATGTGAGATCTTCCATGACTTACCACAAGCACTATATAGTGGGGAGCATTTGTAGGAGGGCACCCAAAGATTGGCTGATCCCGTGTCAAAGATCACCTTGAAGGTCTGCGGTGGCGTTCCGATGCTGATGTCACCAAAATATTGTGTCTGAAAGAGACATTGTGTGAGAATGAAATCAGAGCAATGAATCTGTTGGCTCAGGAGGGTATTACTCAGAGAGAGAAAAACACATGCTCCCACTGATGCATCCCAACATACATGGGAAGCATACTCCTAACCTAAATGGCAATTTCAGCTTCAGCACCTAGCTAGGGTTACCACCTCTCTCCTAGCTTTCACTAGCAGAGGACGGGACCATCTCAGCAGGGGTTGGGCAAAGGGGCTGCCATGCCTCTTTACGTCATAATCCCACCCCTTACAGAGCATCATAACTCTCCATGGAGGCAAGGCCGTGTCAGAAAGAGAGCAGAGAAGTCTGCTGGCCCTTTCTGATGTGAGCACCTCTGGCTGTCCCCGAATCCACAATCCTTCCAAACAGGACCCTTCTTCCAGACCCTGTCACTGCTGCTGCGCTGCAACTCTCCCACAGCTGGATGCAGAATCATCAGCCTCAGCCCCACCCCTGAGAGGGTTGGCTAGGGTGGCCATTCTTCCCCTTTAAAAGAGGATGCTTATGAAAAATACATGCTGCAGGGCTGCATTGGTTCCAGCACGGCCCTGCACCATGTGTTTTTCATAAGCGTCCTCTTTTAAAGGGGAGGTATGGCCACCCTAGGGTTGGGGCTGATCAGCATCCCCAAATAGCTGACTGGTGGCAGCACCAACCCCAGTCCCCATTAGGCTTAATGATCTATCCCGGAGCAAGGGCTGGCAAATTAGGGGTGGGAATGGGCTGGTGGAGTTATGGACCCTGGCAGGGTAGCTGAGCTCCACCAGCCCCTTGGAAATGCTTCTGGGGACAGGCATGAGCACCTACTTTTTATTTTATTTTTACAAATTAAGTGCTTTGCAGTCTAATGCAGACCCTCCTGGCACTGCACTGCTGCAAGGTACGGAAGTGCTGCTATGCCCATTTTACAGACGGGAAACAGACATGCAAAATGACTCTCTCAGGGTCACATGGAAAGGCAGGAAACTGAACCCAAGCCTTCTAGCTAATGCATCAACCATGCATTAGCAAACCATCTTTCTCCTCTAAGCTAATGCATATAAGAGTCTCTAGCTCTCACAGCCACTGGCAAACAAACATTATTTAGCCCCAGTAGACACATGAGTAAACAGAAACACAGGCATAAAGTGACTGGCCTGAAACTGCACAGCAAATTAATGAACCAAGCAGAACCAAGAACTTATGAACTGCGATACCAAGTCAGACTAATGGTCTGTCTAGCCCACTATCCTCTCACTGACAGTGGCTATATATATATTGCCATATTGACTTGTATAAGCCGCCATTAACTATATGGCTAGGGTGGGATATAAATCCAAAGTGCATGTATTATGTATGTATGACCATCCGGACCTTTTGATGAACCAATCCTCCATTAATTTGACTAGCAAAACCTAGAAGCCCTTACTCCCTACTCCACTCCCACCATTTTGGCCATCGCACTGCATTCCTGACAGTGTCACTACATCCCCACAAAGCATTCAGCACTACACAATCAGCTATTCCTGCTGCAAAGACCACCCTGTATTCCACATGAACTGTATAGCTGTTTCGGGTGGTAACCAGCACAGCTGCACTGAAATCAACAGAGCCACATCAGTACACACTAGCTGAGGATCTGGCCCAATATCGTTATTAAATAGAAGAAGCCCTCTCTCTCTTTGCTGAGCCTCCTTGGGGCTCCTTTGGGAATTGGATGCTTTATAATGTGGAAACTCCTGGGAAGTAATTACAGGCCATGTCTGTGGGTTAGTCTATTCTTTGTGTGTGTGTGTGTGTGTGTGTGAGAGAGAGAGAGAGAGAGAGAGAGATGAAACATGGCTGATTCTGTTATTAAATACAAAGGAGAGAGGCCAGATGGGAAACTCACATCCAGGTAGTTGGTGAGGATCGTAGGGGCAGTTCCATTCCAAGGGGCTATGCCGCTGGCGTATTTACTGTGCTTCAAGGCAGGGAAGACTTCTGACACTTTCATGCCCATCTCCTGCAGGGTCTGGCGTATTGAGGGCATTTTCTTGAGCGGGATCCTGGACAATGGGCAAGAAAAACGTCAGATATTTAGCAGGGGCAGTAATAACTGCAGGCTGCCTAGGATAAGAGGCTCTGTAGCTTGTTTTCAGGGGTGCCAGCCAAAGAGGACCCTGCCCTAGTAAATCTATAACCCAGGCACTCAGTGCCATCCTTAATGACAGAGTATGTACCAGCCAACATGGGATTGCAGCAGCAGAGGGGCTTCAACACAGCTGCCCAGTTCAGACCTTTAGCATCAGCCTTCAGGCCTTTATTTATTTAATTTGACTGCCCTTTCCCTGAAGGACTCAGGGCAGCTTTAAACCCCCCACAATGTAGATAAAATTGATTGCAATGTATGAATACCCATAAAATCCACACCTCCACAAACCCTATACCCATCACCAAATGCCACCCCATCATCTCTCACCCAGGGGAGTCCCATATCTACTCTTTCCCCCCATGACCATACCCGCTACAGGGGGGGAGTGGCTTGGCATAAACCCCACATTACCACAAAATACTTCCCACCCCACTCTCCAACCTCTCATGTTCCCTCCTATCCCCCCAAAACCTTAAAATCAAAACAGATCACAATAGGCATAACAAAAGGGAAGGAAGAACCTTTAAAAGAGGTTTGGACAAGTTTCTGGAAGGTAGTTCCATTAGCTGCTATTAGCCAGATAGGATTGGGGAACAAAACCTTTTACTGTCAGGAGCCTGGGGATGACCCACAGGGAATGGATAGCCTGGTGACCTGCTGAGTGCTTCTCCCAGGCCCCCGTGACTGGCCGTTGTTGAAGGCAGGATGCTGGGCTCGATGGACCATTGATCTGACCCAGTATGGCACTTCTTATGTTCTTAAGATGCAAGGGGAGATCGGCCATATGCTGGAGGGGTTGTAGCCAAACGGTGAAATGTCTGTCCCTATGCTGAACAGCTGCCCATTGAACTGTGCTGCAGTGGGTAAGGATGGATCAACATTCTTGCAGCTGGCTAACCTACAGCAGCTGGTCTGACTTGGAGGATGCCACTTGATGACTCTAGGTGGCAGCAAATCTCCACATCAGGAAGGCAGGTCAGTGGACTCTGGGCCAGATGCCTCAGAAAGGAGGACTGTGGTGTTCACAGGCTGTAGCTGAACTCTGGGTCAGTCTTATAAATGAAGAGGCACCTCAAGCTGATAGAGAAATTCTACCTCGTCCTCATCCCAGTAGGGAGATGAGGCTGTAGCAAGGACAGGCCGGGGGCCTAAGTCTGGCCCTTTATGGCAGGTAGCACCAGACTAGAGTGCAGGTGCATCCAGGGCTAGAGCAGGCACTAGGTGGGAAACAGTGGGGGAGGAGCCTTGGTTTGGGAATGTGTTTGTAAAGAATCAAGGCCCAGAGAAAGTTTTTTGGGCATGTAAAGGAGTGGGGCACGTAAGGAGAACATACCCAAGGAAAAAAGACTCTGCGCAGGGTTAAAATGCCCATCAGGCCATTCCCTAATGAAATATACAAGCAGGATTTAAGTAAGTAGCCTAGAGTAGATCTACAGTAGGTGAGACAACCGGTAGCCTAGGTGGAGCAAGGCCAGAAATATTTGCACCCAGCCCGGGGATTGACGCACAGAAATCAGACCCATTTAGGATAATGAAGCAACAACTAGATCAAACAATTCTGACAATGATTACAGGGTCCATGTTGGAACAAGTGTTCCAAAATAACAAAGCTGTAACAACAGAAACTGACAGACTTCAAAAGTAGAGACATTTATAAAGTCTCCTGGGACTGAGTAATTGCCCAAAATATAACACTAGATCAAGGATTGAGAAGGCTTAAGATGGCCGAGGGGTTAGAACTAGAGGAGTCAAGGAACTTGTAAAGTGAAGTGGGCCTTGCCCATTTCGAAGGTGAGGAAAAAGGACTCTTGGCAGATGAGATAGTGGGAGAGGTCTCCATCAAAGCAGCCCAACAATGGGTGGTCCCAGGACCTAAGGAGGAAAAAATCCAGGTGCGCCGATAACTCTGCCATGGCCGACTCCAAGGAAGTGACCTGGTGTGTTAAAAGACTGGGCTGTAAATTAAGGCAGAGAAAAAACAGGCCCTGACAGTGTTTAATATGGGGGAAAGCTGGTTTGCGAGTTTGGCAGCTCAACCATGGGAAGAGTAGGAGGTAAAAGAGTAAGGAGAAAGGGAAAGAAAAGAGAAAGAAGGGCCCAGGGAATGTTGGGGCATAGGACTGAATGGATCTAGTGTTTAGGTTAAATACTGAGTTTATTGTCAAGTTACATTGAGTTGGTAAATGTAGGAAACCCTGGGAATTGTACAGATTGCTGACGTGTCAAGTAATCTGGCTATATCTTTGACAATGGTTAGGGTTCCAGGGTTGGGGGCTGGAAGAGTTGGGAGGGCCAAACCCCCACCCCAGTCTCATTCAGGGATTAGGGTTTCAGTCTTTAGTGGGTTTGTGTCCCACAGAACCCTGGTATGGGTCAGGGTTTCCACCTGGAGCACGTGGCAATGGAGTGGCCAATTAACCCATAAAGCATAAAGGGGACACAGGTAAAAGGAGAGCCCACTGCAAGGGCTTACTCCAGGAACCCCATCCCGGTTGAGATGGGAAAACCGCCACTAAAATGGGTTAGAGTCCCACAGTTTAAATGTGAGACACAGTTTAGAGTCCCCGCCAGCCCCGATCTGTCATTCTGAGGGAAGAGAGTGCTTTTTATACTAGAAGAGGTCGAGACCATCATGTGGTCTATTATTTGGATCGGATGAGCATCCAGAACCTAGTTATGGGAACGTTGGAAGCCATCTCGAAGAACCTTTGTTACAAGGCTACAACCTTCTGATCAGCACATGGGGAGGAGTTGTTTGTAAACAAACAGCTTTATCTCACGGCTGCTGCTGCTGCTGCTGCAGCAGCACTACTAGGAGGGAGAGGCAGGAGAGGGATGGCATACAAGTCCGCAGTCATTAATTAGCTGCATCTCTTCCTTATGCTGTGTGTTAAGGAAAGCTAAGTGACTGTACTTTCTAAAATCATGTAACTTTCCTAGGGGCGGAGGGGGGCACTCGCGGAGGAGAAGCAGGAGAGTGACTGCTCCTCTGGGTCTCCTCCTCTTACCCTGCCGCACCGAGCTGTGGAGCAACTTTGCAGAGGAGCATCAGCAAAGTCTGTGTGACAGAGCTAGCCAGCCAGGTGATCGAAAATCAGGGGAAACAGCAGGCACAGTGTCGGCCGGGCACGGACTGGCTCCGCACCAATCCCGCCCCCCCAATCTGTAATCCGCCCAGGGCAGGCGACTGCTGCTGCTGCTCTTGCCAGGCATTCCAGTTCCTACCTTTTGGGTGCTGCTGCACCCTGTGTGCACCCTGGAAAGAAAGCGTGCCCTAAGAAAAGATCATGTTCTCCTCTTGCAAAAACCTGGGCAGCTATTCTGCAAAAAACCACCTTTCTTTTGAAAGATACGTGATTCTGAAAGATACATGAAAGATACCTGGCTTCTGAAAGATACGTGATTGTAAAAAGCAGATTTTAAACCCTACTATTGAAAATCACGTATCTTTCAGAAGCCAGCTCCATCACACACACTTTACACTCCAGTCAGTTTCGTGTCCGTTACACAGTGCCCCGCTTCCTGGCTCTGCTCCTCTGCCCTCTCCGGGAGCCGGGGCGTTGTGTAACGGACACAAAACTGACTGGAGTGTAAAGTTTTTGTGACGGAGCTGCCTTCTCATAAAGTTGCGTGTTTTTAAAAAGTTGAGTCACATACCTTTCATGTCAGCAGCTGCTCAACTGAGCATGTGCGAGGCTGCAGAACTGAGCTGTGTTTCTTGCCCTCAAGTACGCATGCCTGAGCCTGTAGAACCAATTTTTTATTTAATAATAACTTGGTTTTGGCTGCACCAATGACTATCATATTTCAGAAGCAGTTGTTATTGATCTCATGCTGCAAGCCGGTGAAGTTTGGGGGCTCAACTCATCCAGGGAGAGGAGATATTGATGATTCAAAATCATAGGATGCTTTGAATTTTGACCACAGCCAATTAATGTTTAAACAGTCATAACATTTTATTTTCCTGATGGATCATCTTCAAACTTTGTGCATATGATGGTCCTTACAACTTATAGCCACGGATACATTTTCAGCAATGTAGCTCAAGTGGTTTCCTCAGAACCGGGGCTTCAGCAGTCCCCTGTTTATAATGGAGAGCATTTAAGTTTCAGGCAGCTGCCACTGCCTGAAATTAATCCAAACTGTATGTACACAATGCTGGGTTCTAAATTAGGAGTCACCACTCAGAAAAAGGATCTTAAAGTCATTGTGGACAATACATTGAAATCCTCAGCTCAGTGTGTGGCAGCAGCCAAAAAAGCAAACAGAATGTTAGGAATTATTTGTCAAATGATAGAGAATAAAACTGAAAATATCATAATGCCTCTATATAAATCTATGGTGCAACTGCACCTTGAGTATTGTGGGCAGTTCTGGTCGCCCCTTCTAAAAACGATATAGTAGAAATAGAAAAGGTTTTTGGAGAAGGGCAACAAAGATGATAAGGGTATGGAACAGCTCCCCTACAAAGAGAGGCTGGATAGGTTGGGGCTCTTCAGCTTGGAGAAGAGACGACTGAGAGGGGATATGATAGAGGTTTATAAAATCATGAGTGGTGTGAAATGAATAGGGGACGGTCATTTACCCTCTCAAATAGTACGAGAACTAGGGGACACTCCATGAAACCAGAAAGTAACCAATTTTAAAAAAATAAAAGTACTTTTTCACTCAATGCACAATTAACTTGTGGAATTTGTTGCCGGAAGATGTGCTCAAGGCCAGTAGTACTACAGCCTATACTACCGGCCTAGCTGTTTAATTAAAAAGGATTGGACAGGTTTCTGGAGGATGGGTCCATTAGTAGCTATTAGCCAGGTAGGTTTGGGGGATGTAACCTCTTGCTGTCAGGAGCTGGGCGTGAACAGCAGGAAATGTACCGCCCCCATTGTGACCTGACCTGTTGGGTACTTCTTCCAAGTGACCGAGACTGGCTGCTGTTGGAGACAGGTGCTGGGCTCAATGGACCATTGTTCTGACCCAGTATGGTACTTCTTATGTTCTTATGAGCAGACACTAGGTGGGAAGCAGGGACTGAGGAAAAGAAGACAGCACCTGAATCCCTTACTGCTGGCCCAGCCTGAATCCATTACTCCTGGCCCACATGTGTGCTGGGGGGTGGGGAATGCCTGTTTGAAAGCCACAGTGGGTGTGGGGGGGGATTGGTGGGCACCCGTGGGAACGCAGTGGGTGGTGGTAGTAGCGTGTGTGCATGCTCCCGTGCTCCACCCATCATCCATGCATGGAGCAACGGGCACCAATGCCTGATACTCCATGCGTGGAGGCGGGTGGGGGTCTGTGGGAACACCCCACCCCACCCATGCACTGCCCACCAACCGTGCCACACTCCTGCACCCGTTAGAAAAAGGGCCTAACATGGATGACTGAAAAATCCCATGGTGCGTCACTGCTGGATTCCATTGCCGCCTTCTGCTATGCTTTTTGTTCCCCTTTGGAGGGCATCTGCCTTTGAACAATCCCACGGCTAATCTATGCACCAGGTCTGGGGGAAGAGAAATCAAAATGCTGATTTCCTGGCCAGAGTCCCAGAAAGGGCTGATGACCAAGAAGCGTTCCTGGGCAGAGAGGATGTTTGCTCTATCTCTATGCTCACTTTTTACAGTTTACACGGACATTAACCTGAGTTTATTTGAGCCCGGGTTAAATAAATCCTTGAAAATAAGGATGAAATAAACCCAGGTTTAACCTTAACCTGGATATTTTAAACTAGGATTAGGTTTTTACATGGACATTTAAACCTGGGTTGAGAGATGTTATTTCAGATTTAGTGTCTGTGTAAAAACAGCCAGTGCATACCCCCCAGCGGTAAATTTAAGAGAATGGCAAAACTCCACTGAGTTGGGGGCTTGGACATAGGGCAGGAGGGGGAATATTCCTGGTTCATTCTGCCACCCTCTACCTCCTAAAGCCTGGCCTGATAGGGCCTCCACCACAGTCACACTTCCAGGATTTTTTTCCCTGCAACTAGGAGGGCTTGCTTCCTTTCTAAAAACAACTGAAACGGTCACAATTTTGTTGCATGTCTCAAGACTCATGATTAAATTGTGAGAGCTGGCAACCTTGAAGCAAATTTTGTGGAGAGAGAGAAAAATTCCTGCTTCAGACCTAAAGCCAATCTCTCATCCATCAGCCGATCTTCCCTGCTGCCTCACCTATTCCTGAATTAAGGTAGAATTTCAATGAAAATCTTTTCTTCCCAGGCCCATCAAATGGAGATATTGCTGAACTTATGGAACCTCCAAAAGAATCCCAAGAACTGATATGGATAGCTAGGGCTGCCAAGAGCCACCAGTGGCCCTGGGACAAAGGTTCCCTTCAGCCCCCCCACTCCCCGACTCATCCCTACACACCACCCAGACCCTACCCCAAAGGTTATGGCTCAACCTGGGCCCTCAACCTGGGGCCCCTGAATTTTTACCCAGGTCCCCTGCATTTTGTCCCACCTACTCCCCTCCCCCCCATCAAGACTGAGATCTGCCTGTTTTGGGGGTATGTTTCCCAAAGAGTTCAGCTCACACATAAGGACCAAAATATGGGGCATATTTTAAAGAGCGCTCAGCACCCAGAAGTTTCTATTGGCCAGACTTTCAGAAGAGCACAGCATGCTGGGTAAAAAAGAGCCAAACTCTTTGGTAAGTCTAGACGCAACTATGGGTGCCAATTGCTGAACCCTATGGAGCCTCAGGCTCCATGCAAACCTTAGGGCGCTTTTAAACGAGACAAGAAACGCAGCTGATCCTTTGATCAGCCGCATTTCTTGGCGCTCGTTTAAACGGCTAACTTACATTGCAGCCGGATCTTCCCCTGTATCAGACCGGGCAGGCAATCCTGCCCCCTCCGACGCGGATCCCCGAAGTGCCGGCTTTACGCCGCACTTCCGGGTTCTTTGGCCCAGTGCGCATGCACAGAAGGGTGCGCATGCGCACAAAGACTCAACGCTGTGTCTGATGCTCTTCTGATCGTCAGACACGGCATACAGAGGAAGGCGGGGGGGGGAATATGCCGGCACTTAATGATCCCGCTTGTGAGCGGGATTGTATAAAAGCGTCCTTAGGTCACATTCAGACGAACAGAGGTAAACCAAATTAACTGCTTTGAGTTAATTAAATCGAAGTAACTCTTTCCCTTTGGCAACATTTAGACAACCAGTGTAAATTGAAGCAATACTGCAGTAATACCGTAGCAATTTCCCCCGTAGCTGAGATGTAATGATCATTAAAATGAACCACCTACTGACTGATAACTGTTCACGCAAGCAGTTACTTCAAAATACAAACGGAAGGGGAGTACATACTTACCTTCCTGCTCCTGAATAACTTTGGTTCAGCGCTATGTTTGTTCAGGAGTAAAACAAAAATAAGGCTCAGCTACATCGAATGAACTGTTCATGGGAACATGACCTTAGAAAAAGAATCCCAGAACTGGGTGCCATAGCCCGGCATTCCTCTGTCCAATCAAAGAGCTGCATTGACTGATGCCAGCTTTAGATGTGCCAACAATTACAGCAAGGATGGGAAATCTCAGGTCCAGGGGCCAGATGTGCCCCACAGCTAGTTTTTATGTGGCCCCTTTCCAGTTCCTGGATCTGACTCCTGGATCCAGTTCCTAACCCCAATTGCTGAAAAACTGAGCTCAAGGTAAGGGGGCAGAGATTAGGGCATGAACACAAGGTTAAGAGAGAGATCCATGGCATGGATCCATGACTCTCCTCTTCCCAAGTGCACTCCTTAAGCACCCTCACCCCCAATTTCTACGTGGCCCTTGGAGCTTGAACTAATTTTCAGCATGGCCCCTGGGGAAAAAAGGTTCCCCGGTCCTGAATTGCAGTGACAGAAAACAGACCTCTTGCCTCATTATCCCTTCCCTTAGCATCCCTCACGGTGGTTTTTACCTTCGGAAGGCATCAGTGGATAAGCACAAGAAGCAAGTAACCATCATGAAGGCCAAGCTGTTCTTCATCATCTTCCTTGTTGACTGTGTAGGTGATTCTCTCTTTCTCCTATGAGCAACCAAACTCTGGGACAGCGGAATTCCTTCTTGTTTCAAGGAAGAAGGAAAGTTCATAGTGCTTTTATAGCAGAACTTTGTGTCTGGTTAGGGTTCTTCTGGCCACTGATTGATGGATCGGCCAGGGGGGGGGGGGGCATCATAAATCCTGCCAATAAGGGGACACTCCATAAGTACAGAGCTTGACCTCGCTTCCTGGCAAAGGGCAGAGAGGTTGGGATGGAGACACCCGTGTACACACTACAGTATACACACTACGCAGTATGTAGATTAATGAGGCAAATCAAGTTCCCTCCTCCAGGCATATTGTGGAATACCAGGCTGTTTAAAAATACTTCTAAGTAGGTCACACTCATTCCTTTAAATTAATAGCATTTCTACAAATCAGCAGCAAGCGCTATACTTTGGAACTGGTGGCGTATGGGCCTGATCCTCAGCTGGGGTAAATTGGTGTAGCCAATGGGACTATGCTGATCTCCTGCATTTGAACCCAATGCAGGAATTGTTAACGGAGATTCCTACGACTCGTGTTATACAGGAGATCAGATTGCATCACCAGGGTCCATTGTGGCTGTCAAAGCTGTTTCCAGGTGGGTAACAGAGGAGTTCTGACCCCTCTTCCTTGGTCATAACCCCGTCTTCCCCATTATTTGCTCCCTTTCCCTCTCTGCACTCTTCCAGGCTGATTTATTTTGGAGGGGTTTGTGTGCACAGTGGGGGGGAGGGATAGGACATGCGAGATGGCAGCAGGATACAGTACTGCGTGGTCATCACGTTGCCACATAGGAAGGTCTAGAATGATAGCAATGGGGTTACCATAACATGTGGAACCACCCTAAAAATCTGTGCCCGGGTCGGCACTTTCCATTCCAGGAACTTGAAGACCTTAACAAGGATGAGCATGTTATCACTGCCCTTAAACAGACTGGGAAACGGAGGTACAGAAAGGGGGGTTGTTTCGGCAGGGCCCAATCTAGAATAGTGCAAACTCTGCGAGCGCCTAGGGCCTCCAGTACTTGGGGGGTCTATGAATAAACTTTGAATGACAACATGAGCGTGAGAAGCACCGGTGTAAAATAGACGCTGATGGCGACTCAAAGACAGGGAGCCTGGACCAGGGATGGCTCGCAGCAATTCAGGAGGGAATCCATGAATAAGCTAAAAGTAACAACATATGCATAACATATGGGCCTGCAACATAGGCCCTTTTCAAATGGGTGTGGGTGCACGGGGGGATGTGTGGGCGTTCCCACTGACCCCCCCTCCCACCTTCACCCATCTCCACACACAGAGCATCCAGCATTGGCGCCCGTTGCTCTGTATGTGGGCGATAGGTGGAGGTGGGGGGAGCGCGGGAGCGCACGCGCACACCCCCACCCACCGGCCTTGGCATTCACGCGGACGCCCACCCATCCCCCTGCACCTGCTGTGGTGTTCAAACAGACGCCCCCCCCCAACCCGCACACATGGGCTAGGGGTGTGTGTGTCCATTTGAAAAGGGACATAGACCGCACAAGCCCCTGAAGGGAATGTTCCGTGTGATGGAACATCAAAAATTAATTGCGGTAACATTTTTCTTCTTTTAATGGGCAAGTCAGTGTAAGTCCATCAAACACTCCTCCGGTGGGAGGGAAGGGGGGCACCACCATCTTTCATGGGGTCACAACTTCCCTGGATCCAGAACTATATTTTGGGATGGGGGGAGGTGTTGTTAGGTCTAATGATTTATAAGGAACTGTTTAAATTAGGTGCCTAAACCTAGACACCTAGCTCTGTACAAAGAGATTGTTAAAAGAGCTCAGCTCACTTTCCCCCCAGTGGGCTGAACCAAACCCATTAGGAGTTGCTGGCTGTTCAGTGCTTTTGAAAATCTGACCCATACTTTGGTACACAGATGGGACCTGAGCTCTTCTGAATATCTGGTCCATAATGGCCTTTTTTACACGGACATTACCACGGGCCCAGTCGGTGGAGGTGGGTGGTGATGGGTGGGTGAACACACCCACTGAACACTCATTGGCGCCGAGTAGGGAGACGTTTACATGGACACCACCATGGGGGATTGTGTGAAAGAAGGCAAGGGGCCGGCACACACCCTCAGGCACATACCCACCTAGGGCAACACCGAGCAAACATCCATACTGTTTACATGGACCACCCGTACACCGAACGGAGGTAAAACCACGCCCAGCACAGTGACGTTAGAACATGGCTGAGTGAGGGCAAACAAAGTCGCGGCACACAGCCCCACCCCTACACTGCCAGAACCCCAAGCGGGCGGAGGGAGCTGGAACGTCAAGAGATACAAAGAAGCAGCCCCTGTCAAGCCCTGAGACACAGGCAAGACAGCTGGGCACCATGGACCCCTCGGACCGCACCCGCACACCACAGTGCACACAAGCACACAGGGAAACCCAGCAGGAGGAGGGAGAAAGGGGACCCCAACCGGGGGAGGGGGGCTGGGAGTGAGCAGTCACCAGGAAGAATAAGCGAGTCCTGAAATGGGTGGGGACCACACCAACACACACACCCCAGCAAGGACCACTGCCTACAGAATCACCCAAACAACAGGCCAAGAATACGACAGCTGATGTGATGGTGGCAGGTGCCAAAGCCCAAACCAGAGACAGGATCGGAGGGCACCGAGCGGACAGACACTTCCCAAAAAACACAAGCCGGCTGCAATGCAGGGGCAGCCCAACAAGCACAGGGTAGGGATGCCACAGGACTCAGGATGAGTGGGGGGACAGCGCAAACAGTGGAGGGGGCACAGCAGAGACAGCGGGGGCTGGGACACAGGAACCCAACCCATGCAAACAGCGGAGGGGGTACGACCCAGATGACAGGGTACCAAGGGGCCGGGCCTAAGAGGACCCACTGATACAAAGCACAACTACGGGGAGGGGAGCGGCACAGAGCATAGGACCCATGCCCTGCCAGACAACCACTCCACACTAACCAGACATGGACCACACAGAGGGGTACAACAGAGGGAAGGAGAAAACAGACACCAGGGGGAACCAAGCAAACCAAACTTTATTTATAAACCAACTAGAGCAACAGGCTCACGTCAAACAATGAACACCAACGCTGAGTGGCTACAAGGTGGGGTGGTGGGACAGATCCGAGCCCTCAGTAGGGCCTGTGTCCCCGGCCCCAGCGAGAGGTGTACCCACTGCAGCACATGCAGGAGCAGCTGCACCACCTCCTCCTGCTCCCTGGTCCTCTCGTTAATCATCGCCTGCACTAAAAGAGAGAAGGAGAGGGAGCGCACCAGTAGGGCAGCCCACAGGCCGCAACATCCACGGAGCCCACACATGCGGGGGAAGGGGGACACACACACAGGGGTAACTCACAGATCTCCTGGTAGACCCTGGCCCCAGCATGAGGATGGGCAGCTGGCAATGACAGGGGGTAGCGCCCTGGTCAGCACCCGAAAGCTCACAACAGCCCAACCGTTCCCATCGTCCCTCCCAGTCACCAACCCAGTGGCGGAGTCCAAGGGAGTGCACAGGGAGGCGGAGTACACCCAGAAGGCCGCCCAGACTCACGGTCAGGAGCCCTATGGTTACGGTGCCTCTCCATGGCTACAAGAGTAGGAATGGGGGACCAGTAGGGGCTGGCAGACACATCGCACCATGGGGTCAGAACCAGAGCAAGGCTAGGCCAATAGGAACCGACAGTAACACATGGAGAGAGGGAAGGACCCTGCCCGGTGCAGCAAGCAAAACTGCCCGAGAGGGGGGTGGGTCGGAGACAGCCAGGGACAGACCACAGTGACCGGTGGCATGGAGGGCAATGACAGCGGGCACCCAGAGCCATGCACAACCACACAGCCCCAATGCATGGCCGGCCATACGTAAGGCTGCTGTGGGAGACAACAAAGTCCTGAAACATGCCATGGGGCTCACAGAGCCAAGGGAGCACAGCTAGGGAGAGCAACAAGAGGGCAGGAAGTGACAGACCATGGAGGGAGCACACACTAGAGAGACAAGAGTCCATACCACGTAACATCCCACCCGGAAGTGCTAGGAATCACCTCCCCATATGTATGCACAAGGGTGCACTGGCTACCCCAACAGAACAGCACAGTGCCCATCCACACACCCCATGGCCCCACCATCTCTGGTAGGGATGGGCGAACAGATCGTGGTTTGAGTTCGGCCATTCAGTTCAGCTGCGTTCAGTTCGGTCGTTTGGTTCTTTCGTCGGGTTTGGGTTTGGCCGTTCAGTTCGGCCGTTCGGTTTGGGTTCAGCCGTTCAGGAAAAAAGTATCGCGAGAGCATGTGAAGCCGTGTTTGCGCCGGAAACCGGAAATTCGATTGGCTGTGGGTGGGGTGATTGTTTAAAAAAAAATGAAGAAGGCTGTGGTGGTTATTCGCCGGCTGGGGGCCAACTTGCCGCTTGAGGAGGAGGAGGAAGTCGAGGTCGCTGGCACTGCCCCTACTACACCTCCGGTGGTGGTGTCCGGCTCCTCGGCTGAGGAGTAAGTGGCGGGCTCAGGAGGTGCTGCCAGGTTTGTAAACTTTTTTTTTTACTTTGAGGACAAGAAAGGCTCTATCCGTTAGAGTGAGCTCAATGGTGTGCAGGTGGGTGCGTGGGTGGTGGGCATCAGTCAGGCACAAACAGTGGGCATCAGTGGGTGGCAGTGGATGTCTGCCACAGAGAGAGAGGGTACTGTAGTGGGGGGGCCCTCTGGCACGAGCAGCACCCCCACCCAAACATGTGCCAGGCTAGCAAGGGTCTCCACTCTCCAGTTGCCATCCCATTCCCTATGCACCCCCAAATAAGGACAGGGTCTTTCCAGCCAGGGTCACATCTCCCATCGCCATCCCTAGCACCCCAAGGAGGGCAGGATTTGCACGTGCCAGCCAGGGCCTTCCTAGTTGCAATCCCTAACATCCCCTAGCACCCCCAGGAGGGCAGGATTTGCATGTGCCAGCCAGGGTCTCCCAAGTACCCCAGGGAGCGCAGGATTTGCACGTGCCAGGGGCTTTCTAGTTGCAATCCCTAGCATCCTCTAGCCCCCCCAGGAGGGCAGGATTTGCACGTGCTTTCTAGTTCCAGTCCGTAGCACCCCAAGGAGGGAGGACTAGTCTAGAGGCATCATCATCATAAATCCATGATATTACTTTGGTGTTCTTAATGTGTTCCCATTTCAGAGAGGAATCGGATTCCGGCCCCAGCACTGCTGCCAGGACCAGGCCAAGGAGGAGGACCCCTAGGAAAGGGTCACCAGACTCGCCACTGCCAGTGACACCCCCAGACATTCGGCGCCGGCAGTCGAATGTTTGGAGGTTTTTTTGACAAGGGCGACGGATTCGCCACATGCAAGGTATGGCATGGGGACTGGAACAACAGGGAATGAATTGCCCTATGACCTGACCTGTTAGGAATGGAAGTCCCCTGCAGAGAGAGAGATTGGCCACCCAGTCCACCTACTTGTGGAGACAGAATGCAGGCAGGGCTTGACAGACCATTGGTCTGACACAGTATGGCACTTCTTATGTTCCTATCTTTTTCTGCTCTTTTTAGCACTGCAAGAAAAGATTCTGCCAGCAGAGGGAGGGGACCACATCAGGGCTCATCGCCCACATTGAGCACACCCATGGCCTGAGAGTGAGGTGGCAGGCAGAGGAGTCTGGTGTGGCTGTGGTCGTGGAGCCTCAGCGCCAGAAGAAGGGGGGAAGGCAACCCACAAACGAAGGCATGCACGTCCNNNNCCCCCCCCCCCCCAGCCCTGATGTGGAGACCCCCCGGGCCATGGGAGAATGAAGAGGCCAAGGCATTTCGGGCCCAGTTGCAGTGGCCCACCCGGGACTTCGTGGCCGAGGTCCAGCAGTCTGCAGCCACCATGGAGAACCGCCTGGTGGAGCAGTTGCACAGCAACAGCTAGGGTTGCTAACTTCCTCCAGGAGGAAATCCAGAGTGAGCCGTGCAAAGGGGCTCTCACACCCTGCCCTTTCTGATGTAACCCCACCTCTTAAGAACATAAGAACCATACTGGATCAGCCCAGCATTCGGTCTCTGACAGTGGCCAATCTTGTTCGCTTGGGAGAGGTACCCAACTTCTCCCAAGGTTATAATGGGGTGATTCATTCATTCCCTGCTGTTCACTCCCAGCTCCCAAGAGTAAGAGGTTACATCCCCCAACTTACTTGGCTAATAGACATTAATGGACCTACCCTCCAAGAACTTATCCAATCCTTTAAAATCCCAGCTATATTACTGGCCTTGACCACATCCTCTGGCAACAAATTCCACAAGTTAATGCCTTGTGCACTGAGTGAAAATATCCTTTCTTGTATTTGTTTTATATCTGCTGCCAGTTAGTTTCATGGATTGTCCCTTAGTTCTAGTACTATTTGAGAGGGTAAATAACCGCACCCTATTTACTTGTTCCACACCACTCATGATTTTATAAACTTCTATCATATCCCCTATCATGTCATTGTCCACAATGACTCCCAAGATCTGTTTCCTGAGGGGTAACCTCTAATTTAGACCCTAGTAGTGTGTACCTGTAATTTGGATTATTTTTCCCTATGTGCATCACTTTGCACTTGTCACATTAAATTTCATCTGCCATTTAGTTTCCCAGTCACCCAGTCCTGCAAGATCCTCCTGCAATTCCACAGTCTGCTTGAGTTTTAACTACCTTGAATAACGTTGTGTCATCTGCAGATCTGATCACCTCACTCTTTACTCCCCTTTTCAGAACATTTATGAATATATTAAACACCACCAGTATTTACTTCTCTCCACTGTGAAAACTGATCATTTAATCCTACCCTTTGTTTCCTATCCTTGAACCAGTTACTGATTCATGGTAAGACACTGCCTCCTATTTAATTTCCTCAGGAGTCTCTCATTAGGGACCTTATCAAACACTGTCTGAAAATCCAGATACGCTATATTGACCGGCTCACCTGTATCCACATGCTTACTTACACCCTTAAAAAATTCAAATAGATTACTGAGGCATGACTTCTTTTTGCTGAAACCATGTTGTTGACTCTTCCCCATGATGTCATTTTATCAATATCACCAATAATTTTGTTCTTAACCATTTCCACCAGTTTGCTGGACACCGACATCAGGCTCACCACTCTGTAGTTCCCAGGACCTCCTCTGGAGCCCCTTTTAAAAATTGGTGTTACATTTGCAACCCTCTAATCCTCAGGTACAGTGGCAGATTTTAGTGATAGGCTACAAATTACCAATAGTAGGTCTGCAATTTCATATTTGAGATCCTTCAGAACTCTGGGGTGAATACCATCTGGTCCTGGTGTTTTGTTACTATTTAGTTTGTCAATTTGTTTTAGAAGCTCTTCCAAATTCGCATTGATTTGTGACAGTTCTTCCAATTCATCACCTACAAAGAACAATTCCAGGTTAGGTATCTCCCCACCCAACATCCTCTGCAGTGAAGACCGAAGTAAATAATTCATTCAGCTTCCCTGCAATGGCCTTACCCTACCTGAGTGCCTCTTTTACCCTCTGGTCATCTAATGGCCCAACTGATTCTCTAGCAGGCTTCTTGTTTCTGATATACTTGGGAAAGTTTTTATTGTTAGTTTATAGTTTTTGCATCTTTAGTAAGTTGCTCTTCAAATTCCCTCTTGGCCTACCACTTCTAATTTGCCAATATTTATGCTCTTTCCTATTTTTCCTCAAGACTAGCTTTCCATTTTTTAAAGGACATCTTTTTGGCTCTAATAGCCTTGTTCACCTCACCATTTAGCCACGCTCGCAGATGTATGGTCCTCTTGCTACCTTTTTTAACTAGTGGAATACATTTAATTTGGGCCACCAAGATGGTGGTTTTAAAAATAGCCTTCATGCCTCTTGCACGCATTTAATCCTCACAACTGCTCCTTTTAGTTTTCCTAAATTTGATTATATTATATTATGATCACTATTGCCAAGCGACTCCAGAACCATTACCCCTTGCACCAAGTCCTGCACTCCACTTAGGACTAGTTCCAAAGTTGTTCCTCCTCTTGTAGGGTCCAGGACCAGCTGCTCCACCCCCTGAAGCCCCCAGAAGCCATTGCGGCAGGGCTCCACCCCCAGCCAGCCAGAAGCCCCCAGCCGCCATAGCAACAGCAACAGCAGGGCTCATCCCCTGCAGGTGAGCGAGGCTCCACCCCCCTGGGAGGGCCCAGCCCAGGCCCCAGGCCAAAGCTGCCCGCCC
>QEPC01011224.1:79808-102283 GCA_003113815.1 Sphenodon punctatus | reverse complement strand
TGAAATAGCAGCCATAATAATCTCAGAACCATATTTGCAGATTTATTTTCCAAGATAGAATAGATATTGCTTTACATCCTAAATTCCTACCTAAGATAGTATAAGTAAGACAGTTGTGAGAATGTGGCCCTTTTTACACGGGCCTCTCCCACCCATGAACATGCAGATTTCTGTGTGTTCATGGGTGGGGGAGCCCCATGTGAATGATGCGGTGCACGCATCCATGATGAGTGGGGGTGCATGCGCGCCTGCCTAACACGGATCCCCACGCACGCACCCCTTCACATACCCCCCACTCGTCCCCACGCACAGAGCAACGGGAGGAAACGGCAGTTACTCCGTGGGTGTGGATGAGTGGGAGGTGAGTGGGGATGCGTGTGCAGCCGTGTGCATGCCCCGTCCATGCACTGGAGCACCCACGGACCCCCCACTCAGTGTAGCATGTGAGGAGCCACTCGAAGAAGAACAGAAGGTTGCTACCTTGTAAACAAGGTTCTTTGAGATGGCTCTAAACATTCTCACAACACCCACCCTTATAGCCCAATTTTTTCCTTATATTTCTAGAAAGGGTTGAAAGGAATTGTCATTCTGAGGAGGAGAGTGCTTTTTATACCAGAGGAGCTCGAGACCATCATGCAGTCTATTATTTGGATAGGATGAGCGTGCACAACCCAGTTGTGAGAATGTTGGGAGCCATCTCGAAGAACCTTTTTTACAAGGTAACAACCTTCTGATCATTTGGAGGTGCTGTTTTTAAACAAACAGCCTTATCTCCCATCCAATCTGTGTCCCGCTGCTGCTGGAGCGCTACTAGGAGGGAGAGGAAGGTGAGGGATGGGGACAGGCACCAGGGAGGGGAGGTAGAACAACTTATTGGGGGAGAAGCTAGCTGCAGCCTGCTGCCCAGCCATGCAACTGCGGGGCCCCAGCTAGCCACATGACTCCCCTTTGCCTGCGGGGGGGGGGAAGCAAGGCGAGCGAGGGCAGGGCCGTACAAGGGAGGGGGGGCAGGTATGCTTGCCTTCCAGCACAGTGCACAAGCCAGGGGAGACTACAATAGTCAGTGTTTACAGAGTTCCGCTTCCCCGGCTCTCCAGTCCCCGATAGGGGAGAGGAGCTCAAGTGCGCATGTGCAAGGCTGCAGAAATAATTCTTTAATCATTAATATCTCGGTTTTGGCTGCACCAATCAGTATCATATTTTGGAAGCTGTTCTTATTGATCTCATGTGCCAATCCTGTGAAGTTTGGGGTCTCAACTCATCCAGGGTGAGGAGATATTAATGAATCAAAATCGTGAGGATGCTGTGCATTTTGACCACAACCAATTAACGTTAAAACAGTCATAACATTTTATTTTCCTGATGGATCTTCTTCATACTTTGTGCATATGATGTTCCTCACACCTTATAGCCATGGATAAATTTTCAGCAATGTAACTCAAGCGGTTTCCTCAAAATTAGGGGTTCAGCAGTCCCCTGTTTATAATGGAGAATGGTTGTGCATTTAAGTTTCAGGCAGCTATCGCTGCCTGAAAATAAATCCAAAACCTTAAAACCCTGACATCATCTCAACTACCCACTATCCCCACCCATTAACCCCCTTCCCCAAATGCCCCTACCCACTCCCATCCAACCCTATTCTCACCTGCCAAATGCCTGGCCAAACAAAAAGCTTTTGCACCTCCTCTGGAAGACGAGCAGGCTCAGGCTTTGGCAGTCCTCCAAAGGACGGAAGTTCCATAATTGTGGGGCAGCAACCGAAAACGCCCTCCCTCCACCCCCTCGTTGTAACAACTTCATGGGCAGTTGGCCCTCGTAAGAGGGCGGCCCATGCCAATCTCAGAGGCCGTGATGGGACATAGCTGAAGAGGCCGTGTTTCAGATACCTGGGGCCCAAGGCATTTGGGGCTTTTTAGGTTAAAACCAGCACCTTGAATTGTGCCTGGAAAGTTATTGGCAGCCAGTGCAGACTCTGCAGCACCGACAATGTGTTCTCGACAACCCGTCCCTGACAGAAGGCGGGCCGCCACATTCTCTACCAATTGCAGTTTCTGAACAGTCTTCAAGGGCAGCCCCACACAGTACACATTGCATTAGTTTAGCCTGGAGGTTATGAAGGCATGGATGATGGTGGCCAGATCAGAATTTGATAAATAAAGGCTGCAGCCTTCTCATCAGATGAAGCTGGTAGTGATAAAAAGCACTCCTGGCCACCACCGCAACCTGACAATCCATGCGCAGCAGTGGATCCAGGAACATCCCAAGGCTGTGAATCTGAGTGACCAAGGGAGGCCAGACCCTGTTAATGACAGAGGTTCCCACCTCCCCCAGGTCATACGAACAGCCAGCCATCATCACCTTGGTCTTGTCTTGATTAAGTTTCAATTGGGTCACCCACATCCAATCCCCAATGGCAGCCAGGCACCGGGTAAGCGCTGAGACTGTAGGACCCGGGTCAGATGAAAAGGAGAGAGAGAAGCTGGGTGTCATCCGCATATTGATGGCACCTCACTCCAAATGATCTCGCCCAGGGGTCTCAGATACACACTGAACAAGGGTGGAGACAAGATGGAACCCTGCAGGATCCTACAAGTCAGTTCCCGAGGGAATGATGAGCCACTGCCCATCACTACCCTCTGGGTTCTCTGAGCCAGGAATGAGTGGATCCACTCAAGAGCGGCCCCACACACGCCAGCCAGGTCCCACAGCCATGACACAACACCCCAGGGTCAATGGTATCAAAGGCTGCCAAAAGATCTAACAGAATCAGCAGGGTACAATTCCCTCTGTTGATGTCCAAGTGGAGATAGTCAACGAAGGCCACAAGTGCAGTCTCAGTGCCATGCCCAGGATGAAATCTTGACTGACATGGGTCCAGGAAAGAAACTGATAGCATCAGGTGAAGCAGGAAAAGGCCTCCACCTGTAGCAATCTCCAGGAGGAAAGAGGGTGCTGGGGGGTCACTTGTGCTGGTGGTTGTGGTGCAGGAAGGAATTGTCATCATACCAAATAGCAGTGAGGAAGCATCAGGTCAAGGCTATCTCTGGTAGGCACGGTGTGTGTGTGTTACATGAGCAATTTAGAGAACTGACACTGGCCTGTTTGTTTATAAAGTGTGGGAACCAGTGACCACTATGCCAGTGAAAATGAATACAGAAGATAGCGAGACCAATTCGGTTTCACTTTCTGACCATTGATGCACTGGCCAGTCTCTACCTTAGCCCACATCTATGTAAGCACAGCGCAGGGTGCTGTGATGTACCCTAAATGATTTTACTCCCAGCTTTCCCTTCCACAGGATCTGTACCTCTGTTTCCCCAAATAAGACACCGACTCACAGGTCGTCATCGTTCCAGCCACCTAACACTGGGGCAAGTGTTATGTTTGTTCATTCAAATCTGGGAGTAATTCATGAAGTAAATACAGGTTTGCAGGGGTTTGCTGCTTGGAACATACCTTGGGAACTCCTCGGGAAACACACAGAGCAGCTGAAAACACGGAATGCAATTATCTGGTCAAGGACACCACCCTGCCACTGTGCAATGGTCAGTCAGGTTACCATAGAGGTATGGGAACTCTATTGCTGTCTCCATGATTAATCAGGGATGTGCTAGGTTCAGTTTGTGCGTGTGAATGTCACCACAAGCTGCAGGCTTTGTCAGTTTCAAGAGGGGGCTTATATGCTCTGTCAGTTTCATTTGCACAGGTTTATTGACTCTGCTGGGAAGGCGGCCAGACTCAGTCCATGCAATGACAGCATACACATTCAGTGGCAGCAAAAGCACAGAGCAGATTGAACGTTTGGTCAAACTGCTCCGCTTCAAGATAATATCATCAGTACTACCACGGAGCACCTTTGCCCCATGGGTACCAAAACATGTAGAGAGCGCCACAGAAATTCTTCCCAGTCCACAGCAGTTTATTCTCCTGTAGTTCAACTCTCCTCTGTTCACAACAGGGCTCCATACAAGGATCTGCATGGTGGTGGCATCAGGTTTTACTGCATCATAAACAAACAAAAGTCTCCTAAACATTCACTCATGTTCCAGACAGGTTCCATGGTGATCCTCCCTGCTAGGCTTCCAGCCCAGTAAAATTAACGGACAATAAATTTGAAACAAATAAAGGAATTATTTTATCACTTGACATACTATTAACCTGTGGAACTTATTGCCAGAGGATGCTGAGAAAGCCAGTAGCATATCCAGGTTTAAAAAAGGAACGGATACATTTTCAGAGGCTAGGTCCATCAACAGCTACTAGTCAAGTTGGTCAGGGGATGAGACCCCTCTGGCTGCCAGAAGCTGGGAGTGAATAGCAGGGACTAGATCAATCCTTTTGTGCACTCCTCTACAACAACCAAAGCTGGCTGGCTACTGTCAGAGACAGGATGCTGGGCTAAGTGGACCATTGGTAGTTTAATCCAGTCGAGCAGTTCTTATGCTCAGAATCAGACACTGTGAATTTAGGACTTGCCAGAGTTGCCTGAATGGAGTTTCTTCTAACTTGGCTGTTTATGTCTTTGACCACATGGCTTTGGCTAGCCAGACCCACTTCCTCCCCCCAGCACAATAAAATGTCTCCCTGGAGATGCTCCCTGGTAATGCCTGCTTCACCTTCTTTCCCTGAGGGACCATGTTCTGCCTTAATTAAGCTTTGCTGTGCCAGGTCCTGGGAGGTCACTGACAAACTACCTCTGTCTCATGAACTGGGCCTGCCCTATGCCTTTTCCCACAGGAACTCCCAGGGCTGCGGGACTCCAGGCTGCGTCACACCAGGCAGCCTGGTGCCCTCCTTGTGTTTCTGAGCGACGCACAGGACATGAGAAACAGCCAGGAAAGAAGTTGGCAGATATAAATTCATTTCCAGGGCATCCGGCTGGTTTTGTTTATACTGAGGAGCCAAGGCCCATCGCAGGGAGGCCAGAGGATTTGACATAGCATAAGGGAGCAAAGTTCAGCTTAGATTAACCTGATGTTTGAAGCAGAGAAGATGGTCCCATGGCTGAACACAAGGAATCAGGGAGTCTGGACATGGGCAGCTGCTGAGTCCTGTGTTTGCCCCCCCCCCTCCCCCAAGTGCTTACACATGTCCAATTCTGTTCATGCCCAACTGTGACCTGCAGTGATGGGGGTGGGGAGCAGTGGGAGGAGCAGGGCTGGAGAAATGCCTTCTTGGCACATGTGCCATCTGGGCCATATACAGTAAGGGCAGTCTCTCACATCGCCACCCACCCAGAGATGGTGTAGGCCCAATGGCATATGCACATTTGGAGCAGCATAAGCTCCTGGGGGTGGGTAGAGCTGCCAAGGAGGAGCAATAGACAACCACAAGGGGAATGAATATACATCATGCACACCTACGGTTGCCACTTCTCATAATTGCACCCCGAGACTTCCATTTTGGCTTATGGAAGTCTCAGGGTGAAACGGTGAGAGCTGGTAACTCTACACACACCCTGACCAGGCCCCTGTGGAAAAATGCATTCATCTATAAATCACCATTTATTTGGTGCAAGTTGCTGGCAAGTGGAAAGAAATGCAAGTCTCGGTCCCAAAACTGTAACCCTGCACGTCTTCAAATTCAGAAACACAGGATGGAAACTCAAAAATTATTATTATTATTAATTATTATTATTATTATTATTTTAAATAACAAAAAATGTTGTGCTAAACTGCCCAGAGGAGAGGTGACTTTCATTGCCCAACTGCTACCCCAGTCCTCTGCCTGAGTCCCAGCTGCACCAGGACCTTCCTCTCCTATCTAGCAGATTTGGCCCAGGGAGCCTGCCAGCCTTGGAAAGCCAGATTTGCAAATTTCCCTAGGCAAAACAATAAGAGGTCACTGGAAAGAACAAATTAAACCTAGCAACAACCAGTGAAATGTGCAAAGCTAAGGCAGGCTCATCACATATAGCATCAGTAACCAGAAATTAGAAGTAGAAATGGATAGACACAAAGCACACTCCAAAACAAGAGAGGAAAGAACATACAACAGTCACTGGGCATTTTTACACACACATTAAAGTTCCGGATTTTTCAGTCTTCTGGGTTTACAAGTCCACAAATAAGTTCCGAATGCATTTTTCTCACACACACTGCCCCGATGCAGTTCCTGGATGCATTCTTCACACAAACACTGCCCTGAGGCAGCCTAAAGTAGCCGTAGCTGTAGATGTGACAGGCTGCCATGGAAACCAAGTGACCACAGCTGCCTGCCTGGAGCAAAGCAGTTTACCAGGAGAACTTTTTACACACAGAAGTTCTATGCAGAAGTTCAAAGAGCCAGATGTTTAAGATCTGGGTGAGTGATTTAGACATACAGAAAGTGCAGGATGTAACAGCAAGCATGCAGGAGAAATGTTGACAGAGGAGAGACTGAAACGGTGCAATCCTCCATCCATTAACATCAATGGCACAGCTCCCAGTGACTTTAATGGATGGAGATCATGTTCAGAGAGTTACTTTCTGTTCCAATGTCCCAAATACCAAGAAATGGAGAAAAGATTCATCCTCAGATCATGAGGGATTGTACAAAACTTTACATAAAAAAATCAACAAAGAGATCAATATGCTTGATCCTGGGCAAAGGAAAAGAGAAAGTAGGGATAGCGTTATTCTGAACTCACTGGGTAGCTTTGGGCAAGTCACTGGGTGTTTTTAGATGGACCTGGGGGGTGGCTACCCACCACCCCCGGGTCAGCTCTGGCTGTGTGGATTTACAGTTGACCCGCCAGTACCCCTCCCGCGCACCATAGAGCTGCAGGTGGATTGCCAGCCACACTAGGCTTCTGCCTGCAGCTCTATGGCTGTTGCCAGGGCAACCCCTGGCCTGAAGCAGAACTGCAGCAGCCTATCTACAAGTAGACGGGTTGCTGCTCTGTCCTTGGCTGGTACTCCTGGTTTGGGCGGCCAGCTCTGCTTGCGCCTTGCAGTGTTCTGGGATGTTCCGGAGCACCGTAAGTGGAGGTGGCCTGGAGCACTCCTGGGTCGGAGAAATAGCATTAGGCCTTAAACAACATAGCTTCCCTTTCAGTAACAAGAGGCTAATAATTAAGGATAGCCGAGCCGCCTCAAGCCTTCAGTACTAGCCGTCTCTGAGCATGGATGATGTTACTAGCCTTGGTACCAGCCATGGGCAAAGTTTTTATCTTTTTTTTTGGTTTATTTTTGCTTTTTGGAGTACTCCTTAGCCAGCATGCGCCTGCCCTGCACAACGAGCTCCACATTGGGGGCTGCAGGGTGTGGGGGTGCAGGTGAATATCTGGCAGCCACCTAAAAGATGGGCAGGTGCCACCCATCTGATGTGTGCTATTGTGGGCTACTGTCTCGTCTGTTAACACCCTTAGGCCACTTTTACACATGACAAAATTAGTTCTTATAAGTGTTTGCCATAATACCGGGTGTTATAAATGCTGGAGTTTTGTAACGTGTGAACGCACTATTCCCCTTTTATGCAACGAGATCTCTCAGCCAGTAAGTCGCATCTGGTGGGTCTTACAAGGCTGCGAGGTCTCGCTGCATAAAAGGGGAAGTGCATTCACGCATTACAAAACTCTAGCATTTATAACACCCAGTGTTATCTAGAGCACTTACAAGAACCCATTTTTGTCATGTGTAAAAGTGGCCTTAGACCTGTAAGAACAGGGTTCAAGTCCTGTCTTACCCATGAGCTCACTGGGTAGCCTTGGACAAGTCACTCACTCAGCTTAAGTTCCTCATCTATAAAGTGGGAATAATAATGACCTGCATCCAAGGGTTGTTGTGAGGGTGACCTAGATAAGGATTGGAAATGCTAGAGAAATAATAATAATCTGTGGGTTGTAGAGAGCATGAGGCCTTAATCTTTCCGGGTCTCAGATCTTTCATCTGAATAAACGGGTAATACCACCTGCCTCACGCTAAGGGGAGAGAAGATAATGAGATGGGCTTAATTACTGTTTGTGACTAGGCTAACCACTTCTTGCAGTTTGACCCTGAGACTCCCATTGGCCTATTGGAGTCTCAGGGTGAAACCGTGAGAGGTGGCAACCCTACCCGTGACACAGCATGGGATGGATCCTCAAGGTGCTGCAGAAAAGAGAAAATAAATCCTCTCTGCTTCATTGGGCTGTGCGGCAGTGTGTTGGGAGTAAAGCCTCAGGAGATCAGGTCCACAGCTAGCCAGCACCCTGCCATTGGCTAAGAGAGTCCACTGCCCAGGTACGGGCAATGAGTCTGGGCACAAGCAATCAAGGGTCAGATGTAAGGTTGCCGCTTCTCTTGGTTGTGACCCAGAATCTCTGGGTTCCATGGAGAAGCCCTGATTTTTCCAGGTGAGCCAAGGGCACCCATATATAACCCAGGGAACTGAGATGGCAGAGAGTGACCATATCAGAAAGGGGGTGGGCTATAGGAACTTGCTTGCCCTCTTTCTGATGTGCCCCCCCGCCCCAAACTGCCATGATGTTGCATAGAGTGGAGAGGTTTGTGGTGCTTCTAGATTCCTGTGGGAGCGTGTTCCACTGTCTTGTCCCAGGGGAGGCTCTGTGTCCTGAGCAGGGGTTGAACATCACTGTCTCCACATCAGAGCTGGGAGAACTGAATTATGCATAGGGTGCAGTCCTCCACCATTAAAGCGAATAGGAGTTTTGCCACTGAGGGTGGAAGGTTGCACGCACCCTCAGTGGGTAAACAGGCTTGCACACACACACAGAGGCAGAGCAGGAATAGAACCCAGGTGTCCTGGTTCGCACCACCTTGCTCTAGTTGTAGAACTGTATTCCTGTTAGCTAATGTAGACTCAGGCAATGGGATCAAAATTCAGGGTGCAGCCTCTGCCATTAAAGTCAATGAAAACTGACTAATGGTGGAAGACTGCATTCTCATTGGCAAAGGAAAAGCCTAGTGATGGGATAAAACAGCATGAAGGACAAGATCAGGTGCCCCTTTGGCATGATGGTCTCCAAAAGCTCATACACAGCAGCCCAGTTTATTGACTGCCAGTCCCTATCTTTCCCCTCAGCCCCTTCCACGTATCCCCTTGCCAAGTGGTTTCTGGGTCCCCTGCGTTTTAACTGCAGCCTGTCTCTGTCAGAGCAGTATATCCTTGTGGCCCATACCTCATCTTCTCAATACAGCAAGAAGCAGCAGCTCGCTCAGCCCTTGAGGTCTCTGGAAGGAATTTTTCAATCACCTCTTCCAATGGCTCAGACCCTCCCTGCAGAAATTAGCAGCTGGGGTCCAAGGTCAAACGGAAAAGGCTTGAAACAGAGCCTTTACGACTGGCTCAGGGCCGGTATTGTGTGCACGACTGCAGAAACCGAGTGGCCTTGATTAGTGAGTTAATAAACATGAACATGATGTTCATTAACCCACTAAGTGGAGGAGGGGTCCAAGACTGGACTAGCTGAAGGGGAGGCAGTGTCAGGGCTGGATCCAGAATAATGCAGACTGTGCATCTGCACAGAGCCCCAGAGGGTTCACATAGGGTTTCTGCCTTTTGAACCATAGGCCAAAATGGGAGTGTCAGGGTCAAAAATGTGAGAGGTGGTAACTCTAGGTCCATGAATAAACTTGAAATGGCAACAGGAGTGTGAAAAGCACTGGTGTAAAGTATGGGCCCACAATTGCCATTGGGCAATTGTCTTGGTGACTTCGACATGCATGCATAGGCTACTTTTAAGGGTCAGAGTGGGACTTCACGGCTTTTGTGACAACCATGGGTTTATCCCAAGTAATATCTGGCCCGATGCATGAGGCAGGATACACGTTGGACTTAAGGTGACAACAAACATGACGATAGCTCGCTGGAGTCTGGGTTCAGTCCAGTGGCGGCTAGTGGGGCAGTGGGCAGGTTGAACCTCCCGCCGGTGGCTTTGCCACCGGTGGGCCCTGGGGTGGAGCCTGGCCAACAGTAGGCAGAACCTGGCCAACGGTTAGGCCAGTGGCGTGGCTTAACCCAGCAGCAAGGAGTTCCCAGGGTTAACATTGGATGGACATTACATTAACTAATGCTGAGAACTCCTTGCTGCTGCGTGAAGCACTGCCACTGGGGGATAGAGAGTCCTCTTACTGGGATCCCATCCACTCTTTCTTTCCCACCAGGTCCAAATTAACCATAGTAGGTTAAAAAAAATAGATCACGGGAGCGCCACTGGACATGCGCGGGCAGTAGACGCAGCTGCCGAGCGCTCCCAGCAACCCGGGCCAAAATGCTAGAAAAAAAACAACAAAAAGGACAAAAAAACAAAATCCATGGGTAGGAATCTGCGGAGGAACCTGCCGGGCCCCCAAGCCAAAAATCAAGACCCCCCCCAGGCGCGATAAAAAGGCTGCAACAGAAACAGTAAGCGGAGGGGGAGGGGAACGAGGCAACACGAGCCCCAAGATGGCAGCCGCAACTGCAGGGCGGCAAAAAAGCAGGGAGCAAGATGGTGTGGCTGAGCAGCTTGCCAGCCTTACACAAACAATACAAAAGCAATATGAAGATTCAAGGAGGCAATGGGAGGTACTGAATGATGGTATCCTGAAGGTGAGCAGTGTAGTAGATACCCTTAATAAAAAATTTGATGGAGTCTCAGAGCAGGTGGCAGCCCTGGAAAGTAAAAACTTGGAGAGAGAAGGAAGGGAGCAGAGATGGGAGGATAGACTGCTGGAAGTGGAAAAGGCGATGTGGGGAGCCCTGCACAAAATAGAGGACTTGGAAAACCGGGGAAGGAGAAACAACCTTCGTTTACAGGGAATCCCTGAAGCTTCTGAGGCAGCAAATGGCAGAGAGCTGATAAGTAAAATTTTGACAGCCATCTTCCCACAGGAGGAGTGTGCCACAAAGATAGAAATAGAGAGGTCGCACAGAACTCTGAGACCGCGACCCAAAGAGACAGAACCCCCCCCCGTGCTTTGATTTTCAGATGTTTGCGATACCAGGATAAAGAAAGGATTCTATGGGAGGCCAGAAAGCGTAAAGAATTAAAATATGAAGGTCACAGGATTAACATACAGCCTGACCTCGCACCTGCTACGCTGGCCAGGAGAAAAAAGTGGTATCCATATCTGGATAAATTGGCTGCATATGGGATAAAGGCACAGATTAATTCAGCAAAGATGCCGGAAAAACGGGGGCAGGATCGAGGAAATCTGGAAGACTGGATGGCCACATCATCAGCTATGAGATGCACAAGATATAGGAAGACAGATGAACAAACATTTAATTCTAGCATGCAAGAACATTATTTGAGACCTAAAGGTCTAAAATGACTCTGGAAATACAAGTGAGTTGCTGGGAGGAGAGGCGGAGAAAAACAGCGACTCCATGGCAAACCCCCCTAGGGCTAATAATAGCCCAAAGATGGGTAGGGTAAGAATTGGGGTTCAGAGGCAGGGAGGAGGGTGGTGGAGGGAGGGGGGAAAGACAGGGAAGGGGTAAAGGGCAGAGAGACAAATAAAGGTACATAATGGTACAGGAGGGAAAGAGGAGGGTGGTGGAGGGAGGGGGGAAAGACAGGGAAGGGGGAAAGGGCAGAGAGACAAATAAAGGTACATAATGGTACAGGAGGGAAAGGGTGGGGGGGCGGAGGGAGGGGAGCGGGAAGGGGACGATGTATGGAAACCAGGGAAAGTTACAGACTCAGAACAAGAAAAAGAAGGCTAGTAGGCAGGGAGGGCAAAGGGCAGAAAAAAGACACAGACCATGGATGAGATAAAATTTGGGACACTAAATGTGAAAGGTCTGAACTGTCCAACGAAGCGGAAAAAGATGTGGCAGTACTTAAAGAGACAAAAAATACAGGTAGCGGCTTTGCAGGAGACACACCTCCTGAGTAAGGATAATGTAAGGGTCAGAGATAAGCAATATGAAACAACATACTATGCAAACGCGAAAACAAAAAAAGCAGGAGTAATGCTGACATTTGCGAAAGAACTGAACTTTACACGTAATAATATCATAAAAGATGTAGAGGGTAGATACCTGTTAGTACAGGGAAAGATGGGTGGGCAGGAGTACACATTCTGTGTCTATTATGCCCCTAATCAGGGACAGGCCCAGTTTATGAGAAAGATACTGGACATTGTGAAAGCAAACAGCAAAGGGCTTCTTATCCTGCTAGGGGATCTGAATAGCCCCCTAACGCAACTAGATAAATCTGGAAAGGGGAAACTAAAAAAAGGGCAGAGACAGATAGGGAGGGATATTGCAAGGGCACAATTAGTGGATGTATGGAGAATGAGACATAGGAAGGATAGAGAGTATACTTTCTACTCAAACAGGCACATGTCCTATACGAGGATTGATTATATCTTTATGCGTAGCGCTGAGTGGCCTAGTGGCTACAGATGTGAAATAGAGCCAGCAGTATTCACAGATCACAGCGCAGTGACACTGACATTAAGTACAGGACAAAGGAAGCAATACAAAAGACACAGCTGGAGGTTAAATAAAACAACTTTATTGAACATCATGAATCAGGAAAAGATAAAACAAGAAATTGCAGAATATCTTAAGATAAATGATAATGGGGCAGTGTCTAAAACAGTAGTATGGGAGGCGGCCAAGGCATTCCTGAGGGGTCAGTATATAGGATTGGAGGCCTATAATAAAAAGAAAAAGAGAACAGAGTTAAATGAGCTATATCTCCGGCTAAAACAGATTGATATGCAAATGAAAACAAGACCTACCAAAAAGGGGGCAAAAGAGAGGGTACAAATTAGGGGACTAATTGATGCTATAGAAACAGAAACAGTTGTTAACAAATTAAGGTATTTAAATCAATACTATTACACAAAAAGTAATAAGGCGGACAGAATTTTGGCTTGGATGGCTAAAAAGAAAAGGCAAAAAGCACAAATAATACAGCTACTAAAATCTGACAAGAGAACATACATCACTGGCACGGAGATGCAGGAACATATTGTTAATTTCTACAAGAAATTATATACATCTGAAAACCCCAAACAGGAGGACATTAAAACATATTTGGCCAAATTGAAAATACCTAAAATCTCACAGAAGCACAAAAAAATGTGAATCAACCCATATCGTTAAAGGAAATAAAGGGAATAATTAAAGATTTACCTAAAAATAAGTCACCTGGCCCGGACGGGTTTATTCCAGAGTTCTACCAAATATATGTAGAACAGATAGCCCCACTCTTATGTGAGGTTTTCAAAGGGATTAAAGAGAATGGGGAAATGCCAGAAACTTTTTACATGGCTACCATAACATTATGTCCCAAGCCAGACAAGAAAGGGAGAGAATGTGGAGACTTCAGACCAATATCTCTGCTCAATGTCGATGCCAAAATATTTACTAAAATTCTGGCCTCTAGGTTACAAGTCATAATGGAGAAATAATTAATCCGGATCAGACAGGATTTATAGGGAGAAGAATGGGGATGGACAACATACGTAGAGCAATTAATATAACATACAAAATAAACAAGGAAAAATTGCCGGCTGCAATTTTGTCCTTGGACGCTAACAAGGTCTTTGATAGGATGGAGAAAAATTTCCTGCTGGCAACACTAGAGGAGATGGGATTTGAAGGGACCTTTAAGAGATGGGTGGTATGTATTTATAAGAAGCCGTCAGCCCAAGTATTAATAAATGGAGAGCTAACCCGAGCGTTTGCATTAACAAGGGGAACTAGACAGGGCTGTCCGCTCTTGCCCCTCCTTTTCGATATAGCGATAGAGCCTCTGATCTTAGCCATAAATCAAAACAAGAGGATAAGAGGGGCGACGAGCAGGACAGTTGAACACAAAACAATAGTATATGCGGATGCTATGTTATTGACACAATCAAAGCTACAAACTTCAATACCAGAATTCATTAAGGCACTGGGATAATTTGGTGCTCTATCAGGTTACAAGATTAACCTAGAGAAAACACAAATGCTCCTTTTACAAGCGGCTTAGATCCCGGAGGGGGGGGCCTCCCACGTGCTCACAAGGGAAACAGGATTACATAAAATATCTGGGGATAAAGTTATCAAAAAATACAAAAGACCTGTACAAGATAAATGATATTCCATTGATAAAAGAATTCCAAAATAAACAACATTCGTGGCATAGGATGGGATGTTCATGGTTAGGAAAAATAAATCTGATCAAGATGTTATTACTACCAAAAATACTTTATACTATCAAGGCAATCCCGATCCAAATACCTACAGAATTCTTTCAAAAAATAGAGACAATAATGAAATTTATAATTTGGGGCAAAAAGATGTCAAGGGTAAGACGGTCTATATTGAAGATGGGGATCAAAAAGGGGGGATGTAACTTACCAGACTTAAGATATTACCATAAAGCATCGGCATTGAGGGGGGTGAGAGTCTGACAGCAGGACAAGACAGTCCCAAAATGGAGAGACTTGGAAATAGAACTGCTAGGAACAGAGCAGGGCTGGCAGTTGCTAGATAATACCGACAAAATCGGAATGCGGAGGGGGGATGGGAAGCTGCATCCTTTTGCAGGGACAGCATTGACTACATGGCAGGGATGTTGTAATAAGATGGCGGTGGCGTGAGGAAAGTCACCATACACCCTCCTAGAAAGAGTGGACCCAACATGGAACAAAAAAGAAATAGAAACCCTAAAGAGTTGGAAGGAGAAGGGGATTTACAGAGCGAAACATCTATTTGTTGCCGGGAGTTTCATGACTAGGGACACTTTGGAAGATATCATAAAGGAGAAAGTTGATTTCTGGTTATACTGCAGGATGCATAGTGCTATAAACAACACAAAAGACAAGGTTAATTATAGTAGGGAGCCAACTAACTTAGAAAACATAATATTTCATGGGGGAACTCTGAGAGGTATATTTTCTATGTTGCATAGAGAGGTAAAAGGTTTATATCATTACCCCGATGTGGGGTATATATCAAAATGGTCGGATGACCTACAGATAGAGATTACAGAGAAAGAAATGCAGGACATATGGCTGCATATGACTAACTGCTCCAGGTCTTTGATGGTGAAAGAACTGCAAATCAAATTAATGCAAAGATGGTATATTACCCCAGACAGAATAAATAAAGGTAGAGGAATGTATCCGCCAGAATGTTGGAGGGGGTGCGGGGGTAAGGGCACATACCTGCACCTGTTGGTGGAGTTGCCCAAAAGTGGCCAAATTTTGGAGAAAAATATGGGAAACAGTGGAGGGACAGCTGAGAAAGAACCTTCTGTTCAGGCCGGAGATTGCATTACTAGGGATGTACCCTGCAAAGACTCTGAACACAACGTAACAACGATTTTGCCAGAATATGTTCCTCGCAGCGATACATACCATGGCTAAAACATGGAAGCACGCTAAAGGACTCAACAGAAAAGCATGGCTCAACAGACTATGATATGTAATCTCAATGGGGCGCATCACAGCGAGCTTAGAAGATGACCTAACTAAATTCTACGACAGATGGTCTACATGTTGGACAGTACTAACACAATATATAAAGACGGACACTAGCACTAGCTCAACCTGCCTTAAAGCAATATATTAAGAGAGCCGGGGGGGGGAAGGGGGGTTTAAAAAAATATGTGGAAAGTTGGGGACTCCACAAAGGGGGCGGTATAAGGGAAGTTTCACACTAGAGTAATGGTCACTAGCCACTAGAGGATGTGACAGAAAAAGAGTGGCACAAGTTGATGGGTATAACTGGATGTAAGACGTGTGAAAGTTGTATTTTTTTAAAAATTGCAAAATAATTTAAAAAAAAATAAATTAAAAAATAATAGATCACATTGCCATCGCCTACCTTTATCCTGAACCCTCCGATCCTTGATTTTCATGCCCTCCTTGGCCACCTGTAGTCTTCTGAAGGTGTAGGCTTTGGGACAAGCCTTCCTTCTGACTTGGAGAACTAGGAGGATTGAGTTAGCTCCCTGTCCTGCAACAAGCTGAATCAGAAGAGAATGAAAGGGAAGAGAAGAACAGGACAGAGGAGAAGTAGGAGGAAAAGTGTTTGGTTTTGGTGCCCGAGAACAGGAAGGGGAAGAGATAGGTTCAGTAGGTGTCACGGAGGAACATGAGGCCACACAGGAGAGATATGAGACAATAGGTCTAACAAATATGTAAAGCTAAAACTTAAACATGTATGTAATGTGAAAGTTGAGAACTCGAAACTCACTTCATGTAAGGTAAAACTGAGAACCCAAAACTCCAGGAAATGGAGACAGATAAAGAATGTGGTTTCAGGGAGATGCCAGACAGAATCCTATGGAGATGCAAATGGATCTTCCTGTTTACCTTTCTGCGGACGTGACAAACATCAGGTTTCCCTGAGCGGGAAGAACTAAACAAAGACTTTGAAATGCTATTTAAGCAGACAGACAAGACAAAGAGTAGCCATCTTCTGCTATCTCTTGGAGATAACTCATTTGCATCATGCATGCCAGCAAGGAGACTGCTGGAGCTATGGATTGAGAGAGAGAACTTTGCTTTCTACCAGCTAAGAGATCAGCGCCCAGTCTTTTACATCACTGACGGAGAAACCTCAAGCTCATGGACTTTCTATAGGGTAAGATTTATATAGGGATTCACCCAGTATAGAATAGGAATGCGTATGTTACTTTTCCTTTGATTAGCCACTCTGTATCAACTGTTCTAGCTTATGTAATGAATAAACTTTCTTCTTATCTTTATGAAGAAGTGTCTGTGGTCTAACACTGGGAACACAAGCGAGCCACTTGAGTTTTTCAAGTTCTTGCGAACCCAGAGAGAAAGAGTCTGTGAACGGGAAGTTTTCTGGACCTTGGGTGGCAAAAGAATTCTCCCCTATGCAGGACTGGACCAGCCAGAGAGAGAACTAGTTCAGGTGGGCTGCAAGTGAGGGAAATTGAATCACCCAACCCAGGAAAGTGCGGTGTTGGACCCGCAAACCTGTGACAGAGGGGGACAGGGAAAAGGGGTCTCCTTGTTGTCTGCAGCTTTCTCTTCTTCCATGCTCCTACCTACGTTCTCCTCTGTTCACAAGGAGAGCGAGGCGAGGTGTGGAATCTGGCCATATGCCATCTGGCACATTGCTATTGCACTGTGTATGATACACACACACCATAAAAGTAGCAGCATGGAGTTCCACTTGTCCCACAGACCCTCAACCATGCTACACTGTTCTGTTGCAGTGTAAAAGGCAGCATTTGCTGCAACCAGGCAGGCTGGTAGATTAGCCATTAGTGAAGTGAACCAACATGCGGCATGGCCTTCTTGCAGAAAAGCCTGTTGCAACATCCCACCAAACTGCAAAGGGCGGGGGCATTTTAAAATGCAAGAACATCCAGCAAAGATTGCATTGGAAACCCTTCCTTCCAGCCAAGCCCCTCTGTCCCTCCACCAGAAAAACAGAAAGCAGACAGTTTAGGTGGAAAACAGCAAAGAAAGGGACCATTTTAACCCAGAGTAGCCATGACCAGTGGGGGCCCCCAAAATGGCCACGGCCTTTGCACATGCTTGGGAGAGGAGGGAGGACACCAGTAGTGCACATGCAAACACAGAGCAAGCAAAACAAACAGGACTTTTTAACATTTGGGCACTTGCAGGACTGTATTGCAGCCAAACAAGACTCATCCAAACCAGCATTCCTGGTACCTACGCTGTATCCCCAGCAGCCAAATGCCTGTCCAAACAAATAGGCCTTTAAAAAGGGTTTTGCCAGTTGCAGGCCTGTATTTCAATCAAACAAGCCCCATCAAAACAGCACCCTAGACATGCAGCAAAATGAGATCGGGGGTATCTTTTCCACCCCACCTGGGCCTGGGGCTGAATAAACCAAATTTAAACAATGCATTTCTGTTTCTCCACAAAATCCCAGGCAAGATGCTCAAAAGCACACAGTCACAAGCAGAGAGGCAAGAAACTACTTTTCAGCAAGGGGCAGCAGTGAAACAGCAAAGGGACCATTTAAAACAAGAGTAGTCACGACCAGTGGACCCACAAATTTACAAAATGGCCTCTCATGCTTGGAAGGGGAGAAGGAAAGCAGCAATGCATCACTGGCCCCCTTGGTGTGAGAGAGGGGTGCAGCCCTTTGGGGAGGGGTGTTACCCTCCTGTGGAAGAGGAGGGTAGGGGGTGTATTAGTGGTTGGGGGTCTCCCTCGGGGGACTGGTGGGACGGCCTCTGGGTGGGCGGTTGGGGGGACAGACCATGGGGGAGTCCGCAGCTATAGGGGTTGTTGTGGGCCGGGGAAATTATGATCCTTCTGGGAGGCAAATTAGATCTGTGACGTGGGACAGATGTTATATTCCTGTCCTGCTTAATGGTCCCCAGGCAGATGGTGCGGTGATCAGGAATCAGAGGACCCCTGGCCTTGATTTGCTGCTGGTAAATGCAAGGTCAGTAGCCAATAAGTCCGCTACGGTCCAGGAGATGATCCTGGACCAGGCGGCCAACCTCGCATGTATTACGGAGACCTGGCTGAACATTGAGTCGGGGCCTGTACTGGCTGGCCTTGTTCCGGCTGGGTACTCCGTACAGCATAAGCCTCTGCTGGGGTGCCGGGGGACGGTGGTGTAGCAATTATTTTTAATGATAGCCTCACAGAGAATGTATTTCCCCTGTAAACTATCATGGGTATAGAGGGCCTTCATCTGGTGTGGATTTGGCTGGAGACAGAGTAGGGATACTACTGATATATCGGGTACCCACCTGTATGGCAATTTACCTGCCCACACTGACCGAACTGGTGGTCTTGCAGTCCCCCAGGGTGATAGTCCTGGGGGACTTCAATATCCATGCTGATGCCAGTCTTGGAGGGGCAGAGCGCGAGTTTCTGGCCACCATGGCTACCATGGGCTTGTCTGAGAGAATGGTGGGCCCCACAAATATTGGAGGATATACCCTGGACATGATATTTTGCACAGACCTTGAGGCGGGGGATCCTTTAGTGGGGGAGGTGTCATCAGTGCCCTTGTCATGGATGGATCATTATCTCCTCCAGACCGGTATCCTGGCGCATGTCGGCCCCCGGGAGGGTGTGGAACTGGTTAGGATGGTTCACCTCTGATGGCTTATGGAACCTGGAAGGTTCCAGACTGTTCTAGGGGATGTTTCCTCTGATCTCAATGGCTGCTCACTCGATGATCTCGTGACCATATGGAATTCCATGTTGGTGGAGGCCATCGATTGGGTGGCTCCCAGGCATCTGCTCCCGAACCACCAGCAATGCAGGTCCCTGTGGTATACAGAGGAGCTGCGGTGGATGAAGTGGGAAGGGCTGCAGTTAGAGCGACGGTGGCATCACTCGCGTGCTGAAATTGACCGATTGCGGCATAGAGTCTGGTTGCGTACCTATGCCGTGGCGGTGCATCTGCTAAGTCCCGCCCAGAAGAACTTTTCTGGGTGGTGAGGGGACTGGTCAGTCCAGCCTCCCTCCACCTGGATCTAGAGTCATCAAATACCTGCTGTGATTTGTTTGTGGACTTTTTTGTGGATAAAATTGCTCAAATCTACCACAGTTTTGACGCAACATTTTTAGCAGTAGGTGAGCTAGAGGCAGTAGAAGCCCTGTCTTGTCCTGTTTTGTGGGATGAACTTCGGGATGTGTCGCCCTCAGATGCGGGGGATGCTCTTGTGATTGTTCAAGCCACTTATTGTGAACTAGATCCATGCCCATCCTGACTGGTCAAGGCCAGCCGTGCGACATTAGGGCCATTGCTGGTGGGGATTGTCAGCGCCTCCCTTGGGGAGGGCAGGGTGCCTAACTGTCTCAAGGAGGCTGTGGTGCGGCCCCTGCTCAAGAAGCCATCATTGGACGCTGGCGTCCTGGCCAGGTATTGGTCTGTCTCTAACCTTCCCTTTTTATGGAAGGTTATTGAACGGGTGGTGGCCCGGCAGCTGCAGGAGCATCTGGACTGGATTAATTTTCTCGATCCCTCGCAGTCTGGCTTTCGTCCGGGATATGGAACGGAGACTGCGCTTGTGGCCTTGGTTGACGACCTCTCCCGTGAGTTGGACTGGGGTCGTTTGACCCTGTTGATCCTGTTAAATCTCTCGGCTGTATTTGATACCGTTGATCATGAGTTGTTGGTGACTTAGCTGTGGGACTGGGTAGGGATTGGCAGGACCGTTCTTGAATGGTTCCACTCTTTCCTGGCTGGGAGAACCGAACGTGTGATCCTGGGTGATTTTTCATCTTCTCCCCAGGGCCTCACGTGTGGCATTCTGCAGGGTTCTATCCTATCCCCTCTCTTGTTCAGTGTGTATATGCAGCCTTTGGGGGAGGTTGTTAGGGACTTTGGCCTACGGTGTCATCAATATGCTGATGACACCCAGCTATCTCTCTCTTTTTCATCTGACTCAGGCCCAGCAGTCTCGGTGCTTACCCGGTGCTTGATGGCTGTGGGGGATTGGATGAGGGTGAGCCGCCTGAAGTTAAATCCCGACAAGATGGAGGTGATGGTTGTGGGGAAGGCCAGGGGAGTTGTGGCCCCCATCATTGATGGGGTCTGTCCTGCCCTGGTATCTCAGGTTCAGAGTCTGGGGGTGCTCCTGGACCCACACTCCGCCTGGATGTCCAGGTGGAAGCTGTGGAGAAGGGGGCATTTCGCTAATTACATCTGGTTTGTCAGCTTCGGCCGTATGTCTAGGACTCAGATCTGGCCACGATCGTCCATGCTTTTATTACCTCGAAACTGGACTACTGTAACACGCTCAACGTGGGGCTACCCTTGGTGCTGGTTTGGAGACTGCAGCTGGTGCAGAATGCGGCGGCTCATCTAACAGGGACAGGCCAACGCGAGCACATTACACCGGTGCTTCACTCTCTGCACTGGCTGCCGATAGTCTTTTGGGCCCAATTAAAGGTGTTGATGTTGACTTTTATAGCCCTAAACGGCCTGGGCCCAGTCTATCTGCAGACCGCCTCACCCGCCAGATCCTGGATCGACCCCTGCGGTCGGCCGTGGGCACCCTCCTCAAGGTCCCCCGGGTTTCTTGGGTGTCAACCTTGCGGAGGGCGTTCTCTGTGGCCACGCCATGGCTGTGGAACTCCCTCCCACCGGAGATCCGTCTGATCACCGATCTCACCTTTTTCCGTAGACAATGTAAGACTTGGCTGTTCTGCCATGCCTTTCCCAAGGGAGATGGGATGGATGGGTGGGTTGGGTTAGGGTGGGATAGGGGGTAATTTGTTTTATTGTGGGGTTTTTAATTGTATTATTGTTGTTTTTTAATCTGTTTTAATATGTTGTTAGCTGCCCCGAGATGCTTTTAGCAGGAGGGGGTGGCATACAAATTTTATAATAATAATAATCATGTAAACACAGAGCAAGCAAAGCAAACCATCTTAAGGCAACAATATTATGTGCAGTCCTTAGAACACCATAAAAGCAACAGCGAGGATTCCCACTTGTCCCCCAAAACATGCTACACAGCTCTGTTGCAATATAAGACGCATATGCTGCAACCAGACAGGGAACATTCATGCAAGAACTAGTCACTAGTGAAAAAGCCTGCCACACCATCCCACCAAACTGCAGTGGGTGGGGTCAGTTTAAAATGCAAGGAACATTCCAACAAAGATTGGATTGGAAACCCTTCCATCCAAGCCCCTAGGTCCCCCAACCAAAAAACAGAAAGCAGACAGTTTACATGGAAAACAGCCAAGAAAGAGACCAGTTTTAACCAAGAGTAGCCATGGCCAGTGGGGGCCCCAGAAAATGGCCACGGCCTTTGCACGTGCTTGGGGAAGGAGGGGGAAAACCAGCAGTGCACCTGTAAACACACAACAAGCAAAAGCAAACCACTGAAACCAGATCTTAAGCCAACTATATTATCCTCAGCACACCACAAAAGCAGCAGCAATAGGGATGGGTGAACGCGGTTCAGAGTTCGGACCGAACTCAGTCTGTTTGGTCGACCGAACCGAACTTCCAAACCGAACTCAAATTTCAAACCGAACCGAACCAAATTTCAGAACTCTGTTCTGTTCGCCCATCCCTAGTGGCAACACACAGCAAAAAACCTGGTTTCGAATGGCCGAACTTGGTTCTGAAGTTCAGAATTCAACCGAACTTGGTCTGTTCGGTCGACCAAACCGAACTCGAATTTCAAACCGAACCAAACTGAACCGAATTTCCGAACTCGAATTTAAAACCAAACTGAACCGAATTTCCGAACTCCATTCTGTTCGCCCATCCCTAAGCAGCGAGGAGTTCTACTTGTCCCCCAAAACATGGTTCACATATCTGACCAGCCCCATTTTCCCAGTGTTTCCCAGCCAACCCCATTCCCCCCTTATTCCCAGCCCCATTCCCCACTGTCTCCCAGTCCACCTTCCTTCCCCCAGCCCAATTCTCCAGTGTCTCCCCATCCACTCCTCCCCCCATTCTCCAGTGTCTCCCCATCAACCCCCAGCCCATTCCTGTGTCTCCCAGTCTTCCCCCATTCCCCAGTTCTCCCCTCCATAGCCCCCCATTCCCTAGTGTCTCTCAGTCCTCCCCCCCATTCCCCAGTGCCTTCCAGTCCTTCCCCCATTCCCCAGTGTCTCCCAGTCCTCCCC
>QEPC01011224.1:61043-79708 GCA_003113815.1 Sphenodon punctatus | reverse complement strand
CCCCCCCCCCATTCCCCTGACTCACTTAGCAGCAGAAAGGAATCGCGGCAGTGTGGTTTTTACTAGATGTCTTTTTGGTCAGTCACTCTGGTCTCACCACCCCATGCCACACAAGGGACCCGGCCGGGGTCTGCTCAGCAGTTGCAGGTAGGCAGGCAGCGCAGAAGAGAAGACAAAAAAACCTGTGTCTCCTCCATCCAACCAACACAAAATGGTGCTGCTTCCTGCACAAAGCCCACCACCACACAGCCTCGCATTGTGTGCATGCAGCTTCTCAACTGCTGCTGCTGCACCTGAGTCCTGGACGCCTGGTTCCTGGGCGTTTGGCTCAGCCGACCAGGTACCATTTAAAACAGCATCCCATAGGGCTCCATTAACACTGTTCCCTGTGGTAAAAAAAAGGAATGGCCTGCTCAGGTGTCTGCAGTATGGGCTGTTAAAGAAGACGCCCATACTGCAATCAGCAACATTTTGACTCTTAAGGCTTCCCTTCCCCTCCTGGCTGCTTGCCTTGTCGGAAATTTCAGGAGATGGACATTAACATTAAGGCTGCCAGAGGTAGAAGAGGGAGGGTCACTCCTCCCAATATTTTAAGTGGCCAAAGAGGAACACAAGCTCTACCCCTTCAACAAATAAGTTCCTCTCCTATGCACTCGCAGACTCACTTTTACATGATCCCCAGAGACTCACTCTCACTTGCTCACAAATCTACACACAGAGATGCATAGCCACATGCATGCTCACCCATTTATGCTCCTTGTATGCGTTTTGAGGAGTGACCACTTCCTGCCTCTCTCTCCATTCTCGCTCTCACTGGAAAGTACATAACGTCCAGCTTTAAAGCCCGCTGTGCCATTTTCAAACATGCATTCTCCATCCCAGTTCTTCCTGGTTGGCAGCATGTGCCTGACTGACATTGCTGTTTCCCAGTCGCTGCATTCTCAGGAACAACTTGCAGAGCATTACCATCACTGGGGCCATGGCTAATACAGACAATCAAGCAACAACCAGCACTGCTATCTCCACTGTTCAGTTGCAGTCACTCGCTACCTACAAATCCATCCACCAACACTGCATTCCCTGGACCAAGGAAGAGACCAAGGTCTTCATTGCTCTGTGGGGGGAGCAGAAAGTCCAATATGCCCTGGTGAAGTGCTAGAGGAATGAGGCAGTGTTCCAAGAGATCTTGGCACTAATGGCATAGCAGGGCTACACCCAGGAGATGAACCAGTGCGAGCAGCAGACCAAGGACTTGAGGCACAGGTACAAGGAGATCCAGGACAACAACTTCGCATCTGGCCATGGGAGATAAATATGGCCGTATTACGAACTCCTTGTCTGGTTCCTCTGTGTGGATGGAGCCATTTTTGCATCCCACCTGTATGGCTGCGCCTTCGCCAGGAGCCAGAAGTGGGTGGATATAGGTCCCCCCACTGCAACTTCTCCCACTCCCCCCATGGAAGCCGTGATCACTGATGGACATCCCTCCATGCCCATCCCTGCCCAAGAGCCAGCATAGATTGACGTGGACAAGGTCACCATGACTCTCATGATGTATCCCCTTGAGTTTGAGAATCAGCCTTTGTTTGAGGAACCATCTGAGATTCTGGTTGAGGGCACGGAACACCCAAATGCCCGCTTTGTAGAAGAGGTGGTGGAGGTGAATGATAAGTTAATGCACCTGGGGGTGGGGGTGGTTGTGTTTACACAGCTGCATGATCAAGGGTTCTGTTTATTGTTATCTAATTATGTGGGGGGTTTTGTTTACTGTGTTGATTGGTGGCCAGGGGAGTGCGGAGGAGCAACAGCAAAATCGCTGGGAAACAGCTCCACCAGATGGGAACAATAGGTGCAGGAACTGGGTGGCAAAATACTATGGCGGGCTGGTGGGATGGGGGAAAGGCACCATGGGGGGCACATGGAATGGGGGGGAAGGTATCTTGGCAAGAGGGCAGAATGGCATTGAAGCATAGGGTACCAATGGCAGTGGTTGATTTCTGTGTGTTCTTCACTCCTCTACAGTGATCATGGGAGGAGAACTGCATGACGCTGGGAATGGGATCCCTCTGTAGCAACCACTCCAGCAGCCGCACTGGCCAGGTACTCATTCCCACTTCTCTTCGGGTGGGCAGAAGGCTGAAAATTGGGTGGGCATCAGCCTGAAACACCAGGTTGGGAAGGTGGGTGGGGTGGTCTGAAATAATGGCTTTCCTTGTTGCCTTGTTACAGATCTACCAGTGCAATGGGTGCAGATGGCACCCCCTGCCACAAACACCCAGTGGAACCAGGACCTGTGGGTTCACAGTGGCGCTGAGAGAATTTGGGAAGGGAGCTCCTTGGCGAGAACACGAGGTTAGTGGATGAGATCCAGGACACCATTAAAGCATAGCCAGGGAGCATAGGCAGCTGGTGTGGCAGAACACCAAAGAATTTAAGGGCTTTGCTGTTGAGACCCAACTGGACTGCTGATGGAAGGACAGACAGTGGGCCCACCTCTGGGCAATAGAGCAACAAGAGTCTGGAGTGGCAAGTTTCCAGATGGCAATGGGTGACCACATCACCGTGCTCTGTTTCTCCAGTCGAGGCCTGAGAATTTTGGCTATCTGCACGACGAGGTGATGGGCATCATGAAGTTTGTGACCCACTCAGTGTCTCCCCACAAGGACAACACATTCTCCCACCAGTCTGTGCTTTTCTCCTTCAACTAGACAAGCCTCTCAATGGGTACAGCCCTGTGCATGGTGTTCGTGCTTGAAATCACATCTCCCGACAGGTAACTCTCTGCATGCATCAGCTGCCCTTGCTTGGCTCAAATCCTCCCCTGCATGGTCCATCGCTGGAAGTAGACAAATGCACAGCGCTGAAGCAGGAGCTGCCCCCACAGTATGGCGCACCCCACTATCCTGGCCACAGATTAAATGAGAACCTGTCTGTGCCTTGAAATCACATCGTTCCAATGATATCAGAAGACTTGAACCTGTTGGATTTCTTGCAGGTTCTGTTCAGTACAGTAGCAGTAATGAAGGCCGGGAGTGCGATTGTGACAGGGCAGAGTCCCTGTGGGTCATTGGCCCTTTAAGAGGGCTAGCACCAGCCAGGTTACAGGTGCTAGTGGGGCTGCAGACGTCGTGTAAAGTGGAGGATAGTGCTTGAGCTGCAGCAGCTGTGTGACAGGCATGGCCGAGCCAACCCAGAGAGGGATAAAGTCTGAGCCAGAGCTCAGTGCTGGGGAGATTGCAAAGCAGGTAGGAGCTGAGAGAGGGAACTCTGCCTCAAGGAACTAGGCTCAGAGGGTTGTGCCTGAGCTAAGGGTTCTTCTGGGCTACAGAAAGAGTGTGTCTACAGAGAATTGTGTGGCTATTGGTACAAGGGGCCTCTGGCCTGAGGAAGGCGTGCCAGTCCAGGAGGTAAACCCTTTCAATAAAGAGACTATAGTTGTATATGGACTGTGCGGGTGATTAAAGGACTAACTTAAGCTAATTCCCAGAACGATTGAGTACGTGGGCCCTAATCCTGCCAGGTCTTACCATGGGTGAGCCAGTCCTTGCCACAGCAATAATGAGCACAAGAAAGTTCTTGGCCTGCATCTTCATGGCTGTGGTTCCGGCATTGTTGAACTCTGCAGACCACGTGCCAAACGCTCTGAACAGCTTAAAAAGCTGGGCAGCTGCCTAGCTAGCATTGGCTGTGTGCCACATGGGAGGAGCTATTGGCCAATATTTGTCATGTGTCCTTACAAGACTGGCTGTATGCCAAGCATGAGATGCTATTGACTACTATTGGTTACAGGTCAGCTATTGGTTGAAAAGGGTTTTGCAAAGCTTATGCTGTATGTGTGTGTTGTTGCACAGGCACTGCCAATCCAGATGGCTATTAAACTGAATAGACATTTCTTTCACAAGCACATTCATGCACATGCCAACTCATTTAAAAATGTTATAGAGGTAGCACTATGAAAGCATGGAATTTTTAAACTGGGGTGGGGGAACCACTGCATATTAAGAAATGGGCAGGTGGGAGATCTGCTAGGCAGTGAAGGTCACTATGCTCAGAATGTATGTGGGAGCAGAGCTGTCCATTGGTTAAAAGTTACTCATAATTTCTTATCTTTTGAAAGTAACAGTTTTTGTTTGCAATGAGCATGAGTGGTCATAATGCCATAGAAAGCTAGTGCTGTGGGTTGTTTGCCTGGGAAAGCCAAATGGCTCCAGCTTTTGTCTGCGAGTGCTGTGGCCGCCTGGGGCATGGGGCCCAGATAAATTGGGGGGTGATGGCTACCCTGGCTTTTACTGACATTTGGATGAGACCTGATGTACAGAGAGAACTGTCAGACCCGTCCTCCAAGGCGGCCTATGAGCTGATAGGGTGACACATGCACACAATTGGGTTCTATGTATGCATGATGGAGTGCAGACACCACACAACCCTACTGCAGTTCCAAGTTCAGCAGAATGGAAGAGTGGGACGCCCGGATGAGAGGAGTTTGGGATGCGAATGAGATCATGACTTTTCTGGACATTTGCACGCTGCCAGAAGTAGAGCAGTCAGGAGGCTGGACCTTCCCTGCTGTTTTTTTCTCATCACTTTCCAGATGACAGCAAGAGGATACCTGCAGGGCTACCGGGAGTGCCTCAGTCAGATGGTGATGAATTTCTTTGCGGACACAAGTGACTCAGGGTACAGGGAATGTGAACTGACTGAAGGAGAGCTTGTTCCCCTATACGAGGTTTGGATACTTGAAGAAGTGTAGAGCACCCTTGAGAGTGGGGATGTTTTCACCCCCACTGTATGGTAATGCAGAAAATGGCAGAAGGTGTTTTTAGACAAGCGCCTTCCCAACCATTACCCACCTATCACCCATCCATCATGCATGTTGCAGGGCCTCATTGGCACCCTATGCAGCCCTGCAACATGCATGATGAGTGAGTAATGGGTGGGAAGGCACTTGTCTAAAAACACCCAGAGAGAGGGTGCAGGAGGTGCATGCTTGACTGGGAGTTGTACGTGAACCGAGAGGGATTTCCAACACCACGGCACGTGAGATCCCAATAGAACTGCACGCTGGTACTTGCCCGTACATTGCTGTGAGCTGTGGATGCGAGAACCAGGTGGTGACAACATGCAAAGACTGATTGCTTTCCATTTTCATTTTTTTTTGTTCACTTTCACTTTTCACTGTAAGCACTCAATAAAGTATGCAATTTGCTAAAAAAACTCAGGATTATGTGCATAGTAAAAGGGTTAGTTCCAGCCACCAAGTGCTGGCAGGTCTAAACCCAGGTATGAACCTCCATGGGTAGGTGGGGATAGTAGGTGCTAGATCACCTCCTGGAGTCATAACAGCCGGGAAGAAAGAAACAGCTGGTGCGACTTTGTCTTCCCATGGTTTGCTGCAGCTCTGAGTCATGACAGGGGGGTGGGATACTGAGAAGGGGGGTTGTGTTGGTGGGCGGAGTGGGGAAGAACACCTGCCTGTGTATTAGGCTTGTCATGCTAAACCTTTGAGTCGGGGCTGCCCGAACACACATGAAATACACACAGGGAGCTGCCTGTTTATTAGGCTCTACCCGCTAAAAACATGTGAGCGGGGGGTGGCCACCTCAGAAAGAGGAGGGTGATTCATAGGGAGTTTCCCACATCCTTTCCATTGTGGCCCTTCCCTCTGTGAAGTGTCATGATGTCACCGTGCTCTGTAAGGGGTGAGGTTACATTAGAAAGGGACGTAGAACCGCCTGTGCACTGCCCCCTCCAGGCTTCCTTCCTGAAGGTGATGGCAATCCTAGCCCCGCCTCCAAGCTGAGTAAAACAATGAGAAAAACAATGGCAATCCCCTCCCCACCAACCACACCTGGTAGCACAGAGGGCTCATGCTTCCACAGCTACCTCTTCCACCACAGGAGGGCACATGGGAGGTGGAGTGGGACATGCCACCACTCCTTCTCTGCTTCTCCCACCTAGGAGCCTGCCACCTGTCTGCAGAGACCCTACCGCCACCAATAACAGCCACTGCACATCCCGGCTTGCCATCTCTCCAGGTTTCACCCAGAGTCTCCTCTGGTTTTTTTTTTATCCAACGGGTGACAATAGATGTACGCTGCCACAGCTGTTCCCCTGCCTGGGAGGCTGTGGAAGATGGCGGCTGGCACACTTAGGGCCGGATCAGGGCACACCACACAAGTGCACTCATATGGGCGGTCTGGTGAGCCCTCCCCTCACCCACCCCAAGGGGGAACAGAAGAAACATGCAGCTGGGTGGCCCTGCCCCTGGTACACCCTGCCTTCTGGCCATGACTGGCAGCTGGCCATGGTGGCCTCTGATCCCCAGTAGGGATGGGGCCAAAAATAGATGGGTGATGGGGCAGAAAATAGACCTGGGTGGCACTTGGCTTGGGCTGTACGCCCAGGCTAATCTGGGAGACCATTTCCGGGCCAACCACCAACCCGGGTCAGGGCAGCAGCGAGCCCATATCTTGCGGCCCGGAAACAGACATGAGGGTGAGTCGCTGGGCGCCTCTGGCCCAGGCAAGTCACAGCAGGCCCTCGTCACATTTATTGTCACTCAGAGTCCTCGACTCCGGCGGAAGGCCCAGTTTCTCCAGGGTAGACAGGTGCACCTGTGGCTTCCGGAAATAGAGGGCAGGCCATCGGGACTTTCCCACCCCCGTTCTGACATGGTCCCTCCCCTTTGGAGCATCGTGATGCCATAACACTCCACAAGGAAGGAATTGTGTCAGAAAGAGGGCATGGCAGCCCCTTTGCCTCAGCCCCTTTTAAATATTACTCCGTCTCTTGCAGAGCGTCATGATGCCACAATACTCCATAAGGGGCAGTTGTATCAAAAAAGGGGGGTGACATCCCCAATGCCCTACCCTCTCCTGGTTTCTTCCCAGAAGGAGGTGGCAGTCCTGCTAGCAGTCCTGGTGAGATGGCGGGAATGGGGTACAGTTGCTGTTTTACTGGGCCCTTAAGCTCAGCCCCCTCTCAAAACTACCAAAAAAATCTTAATATACAGTAATATAGGATGAGTAAAATAATAATTGCAAATAGCATATGCCTAAGTAAAGTACCAGTATGATCTCTAGAAATTGCTTTCAAACCTCGAAGGGAAGGCAGTGCCCTCAGCTACCAGCATGTACCAGTGCCCCAAATTTCTCTTAACAGGTCTGCACACTTTGACCTGCATGATTAAGTCCTTAGTGTGGATTGGGCTCCACAGTAGGTCTCTGCAAGTGTTACCAAGTCATGCCGAGGGGGTTGGGAAAAGGAGAAGGATGGGCATTATTTTCAGAAGTCCAGCTTCCCAGGAGAGCTGCATAAGTAACGCCTCTTAAAATCTGTCCTAAGGTAACTTGTGTTCAACTCCAAAGAACCAAGGCTCCCAGGTTCTGCCATGAAGTCTTCCCTCCCTTCCAGGCCCTTGCAGTGGAAAGCAGAGGATACTTTAAAATCCATTGTCAAGCAACACATACTATCGATGTACCATTCAGCTAGGGTTGCTGCATCCCTTTGGGTCTCACCTGGGGAGCGTGGGGTAAAAGGAAAGGGCTGTCATGCCTCTCTCTGATGCAGCTCCGCCCCTTATGGAGCATCATGACATCATGATGCTCCATAAGGCAGGTGTAATATTAAGGAATTGCCTGGGCAAAATTCACAGTCTAGGTTTTATTGGTATATGTTCTTATCATCCCCACACAGGAAAACGACCACACAGGGAAAGATGTTTACAAGAAATAGAGAAGTAATTTATTAAAACACAAGACAAAGGAATAAGATATCGGATACAAAATATAGATGAGATATGCATGAAAATGAATTAGAAACCAATCCAGTAATGCATAAATGATTTCACATAGGGCCTATAAATGATTTAGAAATAAAGACTAATGACTGGTAAATATAAACTAGAAAACCTAAGGGAGAAGTGGATGTATATTAGAAAAGTCACTCTGAAAGAGCTGGCCAGCCTCCCCAAGTTGACAGAACTTACACACTAGAAGAAGAAGATGAGAGGCTATGTGAAGTGAAGCGAGGTGAAGAGTTTCTTTCCCCAAGAGCGACTTTGCTAGGTACCAAGTGGCCCTCAGACAACGTTCTGGGGCGATGAGCTGTGCAGCTAGCAATCTAGCAAACTGGGTCAACTTTTATAGCCCGCATTGTTGTCGGAATAATGAATATGGTGACCCCATAATTATTTATTAAGCTTAGCAATTTTGATTATAATTTTAGCTAAATAGGGTGACATTCTGTGCCATCCAATCACACCTTTTATCTCACTTCCCATTTCTTATTCTGACCTGCCTCCCTGTCCCTGTTCTCCATTTCTCTATTGGTGGCATAACTCCCAACTAAGGAAAAGGTCAAATTCGCCTTAGACCTGGTAACACCTATTCCCCATTCTTCTTTTCTATTAGCCTGATTCTACTCATGTTGCCATGCAAGCCATCAGCATATAGCAATTAAAATAAAATATTACACCGGGGGGGTGGGGGTGGGCGGGGAATGGTCATGTCAGAAAGGGGGCAGGAAAGTCTCTATGGCCCACTCCCTTTCTACTGTGGCTGCCACTGGAAGTCCTATCAGCTCCATATTTTCACCTTGGCTTTCATTGCATCCACGTGCCGCTTGCCGTATCTCAAACCAAAGGAGTTCCAATTGTAGGTGGACGGGTCCTTCTCCCGCTCTACCAGCACCGCCCCCTGGGGGACAGAGATCACCCTGCTCCTTGCTGGGCGTACCCTTTGCCATGGATCAGCTTGGTCATCCTGGCGCTTGCACAGAAGGGTCAGCGTGGATTTGGGCCCTACTTTCCCAGAGCTGGGTTTCCTCTCCAAGCAAGGAGTGGCTCTATCCGAGTGGACCGGGCTGGCGAGGTGTTTGGAATGCTCACCTAAAAGGAGAGAGAAACATCAGAGGAGACTGTGGCTCACCACTGGGAACAGGAATTTGCTAAAGAAGCCTCAGCTTCCTGCGGTCTACTAAGGCTCCATGCAGTCTCACCTTTAGAACAATTTGGGGTGGGGTGGGGGTGGAGGAGCAAGATAAGATGTGTCAACGGCGTGCCGCCCAACTTTTCAGTGACCAAAGAGGGACATAAGCCCCGTCCCCTCCCCTCACACATGAACATTCAGCTCTGCCCAGCTAATGAAATCAGCAAATCCTCTGCTTAATTCCTGAATTAGGCAGAGGATTGATTTAATTAATTAGGCCTATTTAATGAATGAAGCGATATTTTGCTTATTTCATGAAAAAAGCAATTTCACAATGTAGCATAATGTATATATTTTTAAAAAACAGGCACAATTTCCCCGTGTGTCTTGCATTCTAAATCCTTTACCATTCTTGTGGCTCTCTTTTTAATCTTCTCTGATTTGTCCATATCTTTCTTAAAATGTGATGTCCCCAAGACTGGATACAAAATGGTCTAATGGAGACGTACAGAGACATTAGCTGATTCTCTCTCTCTCTCTCTCTCTCTCTCTCTCTCACACACACACACACACACACACGCACACACACACACACATGGTGTTAACGAATGTGACAGCGGGCCACTTTGGCCCGCTCTGTCACACCTTGGCCCAGATCTCACCTGCACATTTGTGCAGGCACCGCCAGATCTTGGCCTGGAATTGCCCTGGCCCTGTCGGTGGCTAGGCTGGGCTGTGATCCCAGAGACCTCTGGGGTCACAGCCTGGGCTAAGATTCTCCCGACTGAGCCAAAGCAGGCCGCAGCGGGCTAGCACATGCATTGTGACCCGCCATGACTCAGCTCGGATCCATCATGGCTGGCCACCATGGCTTCCCGTCATAGCAGGGAGCTGTGCGCAGTGCAGGGCCAGGTGCACGTTTATGCGTCTTTGAACCCTCCCTGGTGGCTTGGCTGCTGGCACGTGTTTGGCGGTCCAACTTGATTTGGGCTGTGTCCGCGGTGCTTTTCCTCCCTGGGCCAGGTGAGGCCACTGCTGAGCTGGCGTCACATGTGTGAACACCCTCACTCTCTCTTCCTCCCTTAATGCACATGCAGTTCTTAGGAAATGGAACCTTTCCAACAAGCTCGATTCAGTGCAAGATCTCCCAGGGCAGACCCCAGTACCTGTGTGCCAGGGCCTCTGGAGAGGGAAATGTTTCTTGACAGGCTCCCCAAACTGAACTCGGAAGAGGAACAGGAGCAGAAGCATGAAACTGAAAGGATTCATCCTGAGCTGGAAGAGACCTGAAATAACAGACAAAGCAGAGGAGATCATCATAGAGGAAAGTGGGGAAAGGAATACCAAGGCTACCTGTTTTTTTCCTAGCCCAACAAACTTGCTTAAAAAAGATCAACATAGGCCAGACTCTGTTCTCAGTGATACTGATGTAAAGTCAGGGTGATGCCCTGATCTGCAGTGGAATCGCACCCTATTTAATGGAGGTCGGAATCTGGCCCACTCAGCATCTCCCTGTCAGCCCATCCCTTTTGTAGCAAATGGACTGGAGCCAAGGGCAAGCAGTGCAAGCACTACAGTGATGGGCTCAGTGTAAAAGCCATGGATGGATCTAACAGGGGGAAGTTATCAGTGTTGAAGGTAACTAGGGTCCTGATCCTGAGCACTTTTACTGTCAGAGCGAGTGACTGAGCAGGCCAGATTCTGACCGTTTTCTGAGTTTTTCAAAGGGAAATCACTCCAGATTTGGCCCGTAGCCAGACCAGATCTGTTCACAGACTTACATGTTCACAGGAGCATATAAACACAGATTTGAGACCATAGCTCTGTGTCTAATCCACAGGTAGGGAACCCATGGCCCAACTCCAGCGAGGATTTGAACCTTAGTCCAGGTTGAAGTCCAGCACCGTATCCATTAGGCTACACTGGCTCTCTGTAACAGATGAAAATACCCCCAAATTTCCCCCTTAAACCTAGTACTGGAAGAGAAGAGACAGAAGCATCATAATGGGCATCCATCCTATAGCGTGCTATGTCCCAGGCAGACCTGTAGTTAGGACATTGGCATGGGTGAGCAGAATGCATAAGTGAGCACAATTTCTTCGAACTAACCAACTGAGAAGAAAAACCTGGAGCATATAATTTTGACAGGCGGGGAGCAAACATTCTTTTACAGGGGTAGAGCCCCCAACCCCACCCCAGCCTCTTATCTATGAGGCTGGTCCCAGGGAACAGCAAGGCCTGTCCTGATCCTGCAAACACTGGTAACCCCCATACAGCTCCTACTGAAGTCAGTGGGGTCTTTCACCTGTGTCAAGCTACTCATGCACATGGGTCTTTGTGGAACCAGAGACTCAGAGTGTACTACAAAGCACAACAGTGACCAAGATGGCAGGGCAGCTACCCCACTCCCCTCTTTTAACCACATTCTAATGTAGGAAAGGCCCCAGGAAGCACTGCAGCTAATAGAGTTCAGAGGCTGGAGCTTCTGAGAAGGGGCTGATACCATGAGATGAAAGCCAAGATGATCAGTGGCACTCCCAGTGAATCCTGATAAATGCACATCAAAAAGCAACCCCTGCTACGCTGCAGAGCTCATGGAGGCAGCCAATCGATGCCTGCAGTGGCTACAAAGGGTTCCTCTCAGCAGCGCTTAATTTGTTACACAAGATATTGTGGGGCTCAGGCTTGACTTGGAAGTGCCCACACCCGCCGTCTAGAAGCATGGAGGGTATTCATGACTCCAAAGTCCACCAGCGCCTACTTTGCAAGCCCTTTCTTAGGGCCGGATGATGCTTGATAACCAGAGTCCTAGGATGACATTACTCCTTGGTGATCAGCGGTTTGGCACTGCTGATCAGCCCCAACCCAAGGCTGGTGCTTCTGCGGCCAACTGGGGATGGATTTTGCAGAGCACCAGCAATGGCAGGGTCTGGAAGAGCTGTCGGGGCTGAGCCCTGGCATAAGTTAATCTTTTCCCCTGGGAATCAGCCATGTCTCCAGGAATGAGAGACCACCAGGGAGCATGGAGGAGAAGTGTTTTCCTGTTTCCTGTCTTACACAGAAAATGTGAAGAGCAGGGCAGATAATAACCCCAACTCCCCTTCTCCCATCCTGCCCCCTATGCCTGAAACTACTCCCTGAGCAGTTAGCGCCTACACTCAGCTTGCTTCCTCCCTCCCAACCTTCAAGCCTTCTTCTGTAAGGCTTTCCATAGCTCCTCACTCACATAGACTGCTCATTTATGAGTCTCCTTATACCAGCATATCCTTCAGGATCCCCCTCCCACACTTGTAAATAAGGGCACTTTTAAACGAGCGGGTTGCTGTCGTGTGATATTTCAAAATCCCACAAGGCGGGATTAGACGAGACAGAAGTCCGGGATCATGCACGTAGAAGGCGGTCACACATTGTTTGCAGACTGTGAATTAAATACTTTGATTGTTTTAAAGTGCCCTAAGACCTGCTCATTTAAAAGTGCCCTAAGCTAAGCATGCACATCTGCAACTTCACAACTTAACTCTCTCTTCCTATGTTCCCTTCCTCCCCCTTGTCCATCCTAGATTGTAATCCCCTTTGGGCAGGAACCTTTCTCTAATCATGACAGTTCAGCACCAGGCACATTGCTGTCACTATATAAATAGTTAAAATAAATAAAATAATAATAATATACCTACCACACATTATACACACACACATAGTAGGAATTTGGTATTTGGGGTTGTTGAAAGTTTAATTTTCTCCTAGCCAATTTAAGCCTTTGACATGTAAGAGCAACTGGGAATCTTTATAAAGAAAAATCAAAGTTGGCTTGTTCCAATGGAATCAAAATTTCACCCAAAGTTTTACATTTTCGATCCCAAATTGCTTTCCAGCTGCATGGTCAAAGAACCATTTCTTGAGCGAAAGGAAAATTTGTTGTGATAAGCAAGCGCTGTACCAGGCTGGGAGTTGGAAGGTCAGCGTTCTAATCCCAGCCGCTGTCTGTAGTAGGGAGTGGGACATTTTGCAAACTCTGCTAGTGCCTCAATCTCTATTAGTGCTAGCAACTTTGAGAACCCCCAGTGAGCTTTGCTCAGGGTGGAATTTTGAAAAGGGCCTTAGAATCTTTAATTTTCAAAAACGTTTTCAAAAGAGCTATCCTCCTATCTCAACACCAAAAAAGCACCAAACTTTAAAAGTGCTTAGTAACCAAGCAGGTGAGATTTTCTGGCCTTCCCTGGTCTCACCTTTCTCCCCTCATCTCCGTCCAAAACTCTGCTTCCAGGGTCATCCACCTCGCCCGTCGCTTCAACCATGTGCAGCCCCTTCTCTCTTCGCTTCACTGGCTTCCCCTTCCTGAACGAATCCTGCACAAGCTCCTAGTCTTCACCTATAAAGCTCTTCACAACCTTGCTCCCCCCTACCTCTCTGCACTTATCGCCCTCCATACTCCAGCCCGTGCACTTCGCTCCTCCTCTGTCCCTTCTCTCACCCTTCCACGCCTTCCCTGCTCCCCTAAGCGCCTTCGTCCCTTCTCACTTGCTGCCCCCCATGCCTGGAACTCCCTCCCTGTCCACATCCGCCTTGCCCCCTCCCTTCATACCTTCAAATCTCTCCTTAAAACTCACCTCTTTCGCTCTGCTCTGTCTGACTCTTTATCCTGCTGAGCCACTATTCCTATACCTACGATCGGTTTACCCTTATCCTTGCAACATGGACCTGCCTGCTGTCATTCTCATCGTAACCAAGCCAAGTACGTGCACTTGAGACCTCGCATCTTCATGAATGTTAGACCCCTTGTCTCTCCCTCTGTTCCCCTTCCTATGTCTCTCCCCCAGCGCCTGTCTCTCAGATTGTAAGCCCTAGGGGCAGGGACTGTGTCTATTTTATTACTTTGTAAAGTGCCAGGTACACTGCTTGCGCTATATAAATGTTTGCTAATAAAATAATATAATAATAATAATAATAATAATAATAATAATTTTCAGGAGGACTCAGCACACTGAGCAAATGGGAGCTGAATCCTTTTGAAAATCAAGCCCCATTTCCAGACATTGAGCTCTTTTGAAAATCTGGCCCAAGTTGCTTAAAATGCAGTGTCACTTGGATTCACTGGAGCCCAGTGTTGCAGCTTAACTGGGGTTAGCGTTGGCTCCACAGATAAGGCTAGTGTGATCTTAAGCACATGACTTCACTGCTCTATGTGTGTTAACAAACAAGTGAATAGCCCACTGCAGTCTGGGTTTGGTCTGTGCAGCCCCCACTCACATGTTTACTGTGTCCAGCCAAATAAACGGGCAGCCCCCTGCATGTATTGCTTGTGGACAGCCCCCACTTGTGGCGCCAGTGAGAGTGAGAGCATAGAAAGGGGCAGGAAGTGGTCACCCCTCAGATGTTCTAGGATTTCTGCCTGTGACTCTATGGTGTTGGTGGACCTGTACATGCAGAGGCTCCATACAGACTAATTGATGGAACACGAACACGTGGACGCACATTAGCCTGTATTCACCCGCACAGTGGACTCCACAGTCTCTGAGACTCTGCCATGAATGGCTAGCATCTAGTTTGTTAACACCCTATGTCTCAGATTCTCCATCTGTGAAATATTACAAAAGCCATTTATCTCCCTACAAAGCTGATGAGATCAAATACTATCTTGATTCCCAGAACCAAGTTTCTTTTACATCAGATGAGTTAAATTCAGCCTTACTTAATTAAAAAAAAAAAAAGTATTACCAGGGCCCAAGCGTGCCCCAAAAGCCATGCCCCCTGCTTCACAACCCACATCCCCTGCCCCAGATATTGTCAGAACAGGGAAATGAACCCCATTCTCTGGCTAGCATCCCTACCACTTAGGGCGCTTTTAAACGATACAAAAAACGCAGCCGATCCTTTAATCAGCTACCTTTCTTTGTGATCGTTTAAATGTTTGGCGCGGTTTGACGCCGGATCTTTCCCACATCAAACCGGCTGAGGATTCCTGCCCCCTCAGTTGTGTCCCTGGGAACCGCCACGGTTAATTGCGGCTCCCCTGTTTGCAAGCGGGGGGGGGAGGGGGGGAAAGCCGGCGAAAACTGCCTCCTCCAGACAGCGCTGGCAAACCCCCTCCCCCCTATAAAGCCCCCAGCCAGTGATTAAATTTAAGCACAGGCTGGGGCAGAGAAGATGGCTTCACCACGGAAGCCGTCTTCTCCCAAACACGCTTGGGAGCCGTCTTCTCCAAAACGCGCTTGGGAGAGCGCACGTTTAAGAACTCCCTTACCCTACCTCTCTACAGTGGAGTATAAATCAGGAGTTCTTGACTGATTTATTTTATTTACTGTTATAAACCAAAATAGCAGTTCTTCTGATTGAATCTATATGATGGTTAGCAAGCCTCTCCACAAATTAAGCCCTAGTTAAATTCCACTCAACATTTGTGCCATTAAAACTTTAGACTGTTAAAAAAAAATAAAAAATCTTTCTAGCTCCTACAAAATTAAGCATGTGGAAACATTTTCTTTTCCATTTAAAAAGCAGCACAAAATTTTCAGCAGGGAAGGATGAACAATGAACAGCAGCTTAATTCCTGGAGGACTCTGCTTTCTTTCTGCTTACCTGGATCGTCTCCGAACCAGCTGGGAAGTTGGATAGATAATTGCTGCTTCTATGATCCTCCTCCTCTCTGTGATCTCTGGATGTTCAGATCTCTCTCAACTGCAATCTTCTCTGCTTTATTGCCTGAGCTGCTTGTGACATCAGCAGAGGAAGGACCCACCTCTACCCTTCCTCCACACCCCCTCCCCAGCCACCCTCACTTCAGAAATTGGTCACTTGTCTTGTTTCTCTTGCATGCTTGTTGCTGCAATGTGCAACAGTTCTAATCAACCTTTTCAGCACAAGAATACCAAGTGCCCTTCCACTGGGACAAATCATCCAGCAGCGTAACTCAGCATAATTCCATCCAGCAAGAGTGATGAGTACAACCTGAATGATCAGGCCCCATATTTCTCTCTGTCTCTTTCTTTTAATTTCTTTGCCGCTCACTCTCTTCTTCCTCTGTTTCCAAGTTCCTGCATATTTTTCTCCTTTCCCCCGTAAACCTTGTTTCCAGTCTCTCTTAGTTTCTGTACCTTTGTTGCACTGATTGACCCACACTTTGTTTGTTGATTTGAATAAATCTAGTTAGCAAAGTTGATTTTGTTGAATTGGTGCCACCCTTTTGGTGAGGAGCCTGATAAATCACCAAGTTGCCAACTGTTATGATTTCATTGTGAGTTTGGCGATACTTCCAGTAGCACCAAAGCTGTAGAATCAGAGGTCTGGAAGGGATCCAGTCATCTAGTTCAGTGGTTTGTAAACCAGGTGGCATCTCCCCACCCCAGGGGTGTTGTATGAAAGTTATTCAGGTAGATGGGGGATGCACGAAGGAGCACAGCTGCTTTGGAGACCTAGCAGGAATTTCCAAAAGAGTGAGATAGCAAGGGGGAGAGAGAATGAGAGGACAAGGAGAAGAGAGATGAGTTCTGAAGCCAAAGGAGAGAGCAAAAGAGCAAGGCCTACATATGTCAGGCCCTAGCCTCCATACCAGAGGAGGAGCCAGAAGTTGGCATCATGTCCAATGGTTTAGGCAGAAGGTAGGGTCCCTTGAGTAAGTCAGGTTGGGAACTGGAGTGGTCAGGACGGGTAGTTGGAGTGATGACGGGCAGGAAGCTCAGAGCTAGAACCTTTGGTCGGTCTCTTCTTACAGACCAGGAACTCCTTGTATTGCTGAGAGAGCGTCTTGGACCATGGCAACCAATGGGCAGACAACTAGGAACCAACCAATCAGAGGAAGTAATAGAGGCTGTATGAGAGTGTGGTTTCTGAGGCCATATGTAGCGCTGGCAGACTGGTAGAGTTGTGGCTAACAAGTGTCGTGATCCAGGTTCAAGCAGGTCCGGGGGCTCATGCTCCACAGACAGGAGGAAGGAGAGGGTGACTTGAAAACCACGGCTGTAGTCAGGGTTGAATGATGCTCACAGCACTGGGGCTCCCAGTAGATGGGGTCCATGAATCGACTTGAAATGACATTAACAACATGAATGTGAGAAACACTGGCATAAAATACAGACCCTGGACCCACAGAGCCTCAAACATGGGGGGAGCCACAGCCTGTGGAAGTCCTGCAGCAATTTGAAAGGGGTCCCCCAACACAAGGAAACCACAAACAACAGGACGTATGTTGTAACATACGGGTCCGCAATGCAGGGATCAAGAGGGGGCCCACACCACCATTTTACACAGGACCCCAACTTTTCTGGTCCTATCCTCAGGGACCAGGGAAGCAATCAACCACCCTGACACATGGTCTGATTTCTAATTAATGATTGTTCAATCAGTAATGAGAAGGTAAATAAAAATGTTGTTTCTTAACATTTCTTAATTTTTAAATCCAGTCTCATCATTTTCAGAATTCCTGGATGGCTAGAATTGCCAGCGCTGAAACCAATCTAGCTCAAGTTTCTTTCTTAACACCCCTTTGGGTTTTTGCTCTTTCAAGGACTTGTCTTTGGGCGCCGATGTGATAACACTCTGGTTTGAATGTCCCCGCTGTCTTCTCCCTCTGTGGGTGTTTTCAGACAAGACACTCTCCACCCACCCACCTCCCACCCACTATACATGTTACAGGGCACCCATAGGGCAACATTGCAGCCCTGCAACATGTATAGTGGGTGGGGTGTGGGGTGGAGAGTGTCTTGTCTGAAAATGCCCAGTCTCACACACCTCTCTCTGCAGTGCTTTCTATCTCTCTGCCTTCCCCACACATCTTTGTCCCAAATGGTTTTCTTCGTTGGTTGCTCTCCTTCCTGGAAATCTGTGGTAACTAACTGCATTGATTCCCTTGATTTTAGGCAACTGTGAGGAAATTAAATTCACACCCTTTCCCAAGGAAACCTGAGTAGTTTCACTCCCCACTTCCAGGAGCCTTGCTCCTCCTTCCTTCCAGATCAAAAAAGCATCCACTCCCCCCTGACAGTGGCACCCCCGCATCACAGCTGCCCAGTACAGAATATTGAAATGCCACATCCCCTATGCCTGTAAGCTCTGCTTCCTGGACTCAAAGCTTTTACATATATAAGCAACCCGCACATTCCCAACTCTTCACCTTAAGGCTCCCCACTAGAGGTGAAACTAGTGGCCAACCTAGTTACAGATCAGGCATGGGCATGGAAGAGCCTGGCTGTATCGGAAAAATCCCCAGAGAGCTCAGGTGGAAATCAATTTGCAACAGTCAAACTCTATTGATCCCCAAATAACTAAAACAGTTACTTACAATAAACAGATTTAAAATAAAAATGATACATTTAAATGTCTATATACAAATGCTAGAAGTCTAAAAGGTAAGATGGGAGGATTAGAATGTATTGCGTTAAATGAGGATATAGACATCATAGGAATCTCAGAGACCTGGTGGAATGAGGACAACCAGTGGGACACGGTATTACCAGGATACAAAATATATCGAAATGACAGCGTAGATCGAGCTGGTGGTGGGGTGGTGCTATATGTAAGAGACAACATTGAGTCAAGCAGGATTGATATTGTAAAGTAAGCAAACAATACTCTGGAATCTCTGTGGATAGAAATTCCATGTATAATGGGGAATGTATAGAGGTTGGCCTATACTATCGTCCTTCTGACCAGGACATTGGGACTGACCGTGAAATGCTGAGGGAGATTAGGCAGGCTACTAAAGTCGGAAATGCAGTAATAATGGGCGATTTCAATTACCTTCAT
>QEPC01011224.1:28892-57718 GCA_003113815.1 Sphenodon punctatus | reverse complement strand
ACCTCCCTGAGCACATATGTTAAACTTCCAACCTTCAAATCCCTCCAAAAAACCCTACCTCTTCCATGAGCGTTTCCCTAGCTCCTCACCCCCATTGGATGCTGCTGTATCTAAGGGTGTTTTCAGATGGACATTTATCCCAGGATAATTGCTTTAATCCCGGGATGGCACGTCCATCTGAACACTGTCAACAGTGATTATTATCTCCGGATAACAAAAATATCTGCTTGTTAAAAACACCAATTTGCTGGGGTTTATAACATCCAGATATTAAACTATCCCAAAATAATGTCTGGTTGAATGACTATCCTGAGATAAGAACTTTCCCGGTGATTAGTGCAAGACCTGACTGGCTGTCTAGGCATTTTCTGACTCCATGGTATTTTGGAGCACATGGCTGTGTGGTGATCGTATTACCACTGTCATCAGACCAGAATGCATTGCAGAGCACCAAGTTTAAATACACAGTGAAGAAAGGGATGAGTCTCCATTTTCTTCACCACGTGTGCCCCTCTGCTGCTCTTGGATTCACCTGAAACCATGTGGTCACCATGTCGTGCCCTGCTTCCTCTGCCAATAACAAAGAAAGGGCGCGAACCCCGCACTGGACCCATGCAAAAACTAGGTTTTTAATTGAAATTTGTGGTAAGTCTAACGTTCAGCAGCACTTGATGAACAGACACAGAAACATGGCTGTGTATATGGAGCCTTCTAAGAAAATGGCAGCTGAAAATTACTTTTGAGATGCAAAACAGCTTCAAAGTAAAGCAAAGGTTCTTGCGGAAAAAGTACAAGGCAGTGAAAGACCGCAATGATAAGTCAGGTAACGACTACAAGGACTGGGAGTTTGCAGACATTATGGACACTTACTTCTATGAGGACACACACAAAAACCCCGTTACTTTGCCCATTTTGGCTGGAAATATAGTCCAAACCTCTGATCCAGAAAGCCAGTATGTTAATGGGTCAAGCCAAGTAATGGTTGAAGATAGTGAGTACAGTGAACAGAACAGCCAAGAAGGTGAAGAGTTTCTCTTGTTCACTGGTGGATAGGGATGGGCAAACAGATCGTGGTTCGGGTTCGTCCATTCGTTTTGGCTGCGTTCATTTCGGCCGTGTTCGGTTCGGTTGCGTTCGGTTCGGCAATTCGGCTAGTTCACCGAGTTCGGGTTCGGCTGTTCTGTTCGGCCGTTCTGTTCAGCCGTTTGGTTAGGCTGTTCGGCTGTTCAGTTTGGCCATTTGGCCGTTCGGGAAATGTTGTTATGGGTGTTTTTTTGTTTTTTATATGGTTTTTTATTGGGTTTTATATGGTTTTCTTTTGTTTTTTATTGGGTTTTTTTTATTTTTATTTTTTATCTAATATTATATAGATCTATCTACACTAAATCTAACTGCTATTAACTATTCTAAATGCTATGAACTAAATGGATGATCTAATAAGTACACAGACCTACTCCTACAAACACTAAAACAAAATCACGAATGCTATCTCTATCACTAAGCTAACTCCTACAACTATCTATCTATCTAGCTATCTATCCCATATCCATATATATATATATATATATATATACACACACACACACTGCTGTAGTTCAAGCTGGTGGCCCCGTGGCCGCTGGTCCGTCCCCTTGGAATCCCCTAGAGCTCTGGTCGCTCAACAAGGGTCGGCGGAGGCTGACACTTACATAGGAATTGCTAAACTAGCCCAAAGCAAGCACCTCTTCCTCTGGAGCTAAAGGAGCTATTCCTCGGGCTCAGGGATGGGGAAGGGGAACCTCCAGCCAATGGGCCAAATCCAGCCCATGGATGTTTTTTATTTGGCCCTCTCCAATTGGTGGATCTGGCCCATGGATCCGGTTGCTGCCCTCCAACACCAAAAGAGTGAAGAAAGCAGAGACGAGGGAGCAGTTGCAATGAACTGAAACAAGGACACACTAAAACAAACAAACAAACCCGCAGTCAAATCCAAACGATTCAACCTGAAACAAAAGAGCCGAGCAGTGAATGCTACTGGCTAGGGATGGGACTCTGGGCAAAATTTCGGTTTCAATCAATTTCGGTTTCAGTTCTCATGAATTTCGGTTCTTTTTCAATTTCGGTATTATTGGATCTTTTGCATTTATTTTTGTACCGGATTTTTAACATTGCATTTTTTCAATGGAGGATAAACCACAATGTTAAAAATCCGGTACATAAATCAATGCAAAAGATCCGATAGTACCAAAACCGAAATTGAACCGAAATTGAACCGAAATTTCGGATTAATCCGAAATGGCCATTTCCGGATACTTTTGGTTTTATCCGCAACCGAAATTCCTATCCCTACTACTGGCCCAATGATTTGTTTTCAGCTTGACGGGTTTGGTTCACTCCGTTGATTTGTTTGTTTCATTCATTTCAGAGTCAATATTTTCAGTTTTTACTCCACCATTTTCATTGTGGTTCTGCCGGAGGGACATGGGAAACCTAGAGGAGGGCCTGCTCTTGGGGGTAGAGGATGGGACCGATCCATGGCATCTATCCCCTCCCCACCCTAAACACACACCCCATAGCATCTCTGCCCCAACTCTTATTTGCTCTGCAGAGCTTGAACTCATTTTCAGAGTGGCCCATGGAAGGGAAAAGGTCCCCCACCCACCCCTGCTGTAGCTGTGTTAGGCTTGTCTTCTCAGCATTCTGCTAGAGGCAGATCCATGGTGCATTGTAGCATGGCTTGTCTGTGCAGTGGTTCTGGGATCTGCTGTCGCCTAAGAGGAGATGAATCCACATGCAATTTCACTCCCATTAGGACCCTGACAATAGAACCAGACAGCCCAGTGCTTTGGGGGTTCGTTCATTCATTCTGATGAAGGGTGCAAATCCCAATCAGATCTGTGTGGCTCAGAGCAGTGTTTGAGCTAGGCATTAATCCCTGGGTTATTCTGTTGGAGGCACAGTCTCAAAAACAAAGTATGTACAGGAGGGGAATGGCTTTAGCCTGGATTCACTGCTGGTAAATAAATCTCCATGTGAAGACAGGCAACCGATGGCCCAATGGTCAGTATGTTTCCAGGAGGTTTGGACTAGTCATCCGTGCTCGTTCTTGCTACTGCAGATCATTCTTGCTGCTCAGACCATGGAGCTGGTGTCTCCTAGTTTCTGGAACAGCTGCAACAAGGACAGTTCGTTATTAGCAGTAATACACTGTACAATAGATTGAGTCTTTGGGTTCCAGATTGGGGGTGGGGGCTCCCAGCCTTGACGCTCAGAGCCAACCCCCAACCTCATGGGGTCCCAGCTTCCCATAGGCAGCCACCCAGGGGGTTTTATGGCCATAGTGGAAGCAGCCCCAAATAGGGTGGCCACATATGTATATTTTCCCAGGCCACTTATGAAACATACATGTTTCAGGGCCTGCATTGGTGCCACAGGTGCCAATGCAGGCCCTGCAACATGTATGTTTCATAAGTGGCCTGGAAAAATACACATAGGTGGCAACCCTAGCCCCAAATTTGAAGGGGAACCTCTCCCGCCTCTCTGATCAAGCACAATAATGACCAGCCCCTGACTCAGTGACAATGCAGACTGCTTGACTTGGGTGGAGCTTGATAGCTTTTTAACAGCATAGAGCAACATTACAAAGAGTTTAGGGCTAGAAGTGAAGAAGTCTGGCAAATTGAACCTAGTCCTGCTAGGACCCTGGGGTGACCCCCTTGCTCCTTGTGGAAATAGCCATGTGAGCTTGTATGAGTACAAATGATTGGGGCTACAATTGTATGTCTCTTCACCGGTGTAAATCAGAGTGACTCGTCTAAAGTACACAATTGATGTCAGTAGAACTATGCTGATTTATACCAGCTGAACCTCCGGTTTAATATTATTACCAGGGTTCTGGAAGACTTGATCTTTTCACCAGCATTTTGACAAACCAAAAGCTCTTGGCCTGAGTACCCTTGCCTCAAAGGAGCTTGAGATCCATCCATTCACCCTCAATGTTCTACTCACCTTGCTTAGAAAAGGAATATTCCCCAGCGTTCCCAAAAATCCAAAGGCAACTGGGAAAAAACTCCTGGAGATAAACAACAACTATTGTCAGTCAGTCACCATGCTGAGACTTATCACCTGAAGGTGTTGTGCTCTGTCCCCCTCTAGTGGTGGTGCTGGGCCACATAGAGGCTGTGGCACTCTGTCCCCCTCTAGCGGTGGTGCTGCACCACACAAAAGCTGTGGCACTCTGTCCCCCTCTAGTGGTGGCATTAAGCCAAGCAAAGGCTGTGGCTCTCCGCTCCCCCTGTAGTGATGTTGCTGGGCCACACAGTGGTCTTTCCCCACAAAGAGTGGTTGCTAGGCCATATGAAAGAACAAATACCTGAAGAGGCTGATGAAGCCATAGGTCTCCAGCAACATGCCCAGGAGGGGCCACCTCAGGAGAACAATGATGATACCTCCCAGGAAGAAGCTGGTGCCTTTGAGCTTTTGCTTCTGGAAGAAGAAGCTGAGGGTCCTTCTCAGCCCGATGATAATAGCCAGGCCTGACAGGAACAAGAGCTGAGGGGAGGATAGAGCATTTTCAGAGGTGTGGGGTCCTCCTGGGAAGGATTTGTCACAGTTGGGCAGTTGAACCCCTCATTCCTTCCTCATTGTGGGAACAAACATTGGTGCAAATTCCATCTTCTTCTAGGAGAATCCTTCAGTGCCCCACCTGCTGAGACAGCCACCCCCAGGGTTTCATTTATGCCAGGCCTCGGTATCCTTCCAGACCTTGTCACTGCAGCTGCTCTGCACCAGCACCAGAAGCACCAGCCTCCCCAATAGAAGTGGGTCTGATTGGTGGTGCCAAAGAGCTGATCGGTGGCAGCCCCAGCTCCCAGTTCTCATCAAGCTTAATCTTTCTCTAAGCAAGAACTGGCAAAGTTGGGGCAGGAACAGGGGCCATGGAATGATGGGGCCTGGCAGGGTAGCTACACAGCCCCTCTGAATACCTCCCCACTCCACTGCTGCTAGGGGTCAAGGGATGGAGCTTTTGGGGCAGTGTGGTGAAAAGGTCAGCAAGTAGCTGCAGGAGCAGGCCCAGTGAGTGGGCGCGCTCTCACCACGTGATTGCTGGGGACTGGCTAGGAAAGGGTTAGCTCGATGCCCAAGGAGCAGTGAGAGATCATGTGACCAGTGTGGGAGGGTCACATGAATTGTCTGGGGCTAGAATAGAGGGCGCTAGCCCAGCCATAGTGAGATTAATCTTGGTGACAGCCGGGTGAGGAGCTCCAAAGCTGGCTGGCGCTGTCCTAGCTGGGGAGGTAGGCAGGGCCAGCTGTGAAGAAAGCAGGAGGGAGATCCCTGGGAGACTGGAGGCCAGGGACCCTTGAGACACCAGGGTCATCAGCAAACTCAGAAGCCAACCTAACAATGGGCTAGGGCCACGGGTGTACACAGGGCGACCCCAGGGCCACCAAGAGGGCCAAAGCACTGAGTGTACGTGGGGACTGGGGATTCTTGAGGGAGACACCCCAACTCCCTAGGAGTCTGGACTGTGTTTCTGAAGCAGCTTGAGACCATCTTCCCCCAGAAGGGGGACAGAGGACTATAGGAGAGAGCACCATGGCCAGAGGCCAATGGTGGCCGGGACTGTCTCTCATTGGGAACAAGTTCCCCAAGCCAGTAACATAGACGGCAATGTGTAACACCTGTGACCGGTGTTGGAAACGTCCCACAGTCAGCATGGAGAAGCAGCAAGTGCCACAGAGAGAATGGAGAAGACCTTATCCCATCTACAGAGAATAGAGAACAGCCAAAGAGGACCGAAATCTGTGAATGGTGCAGGTCCTGATGGGACTTACGGTCGGGCTGGGCCATTGTGCATCGCAGGCAGGCTTGAGCCCTGGCACCTCATATATGACCAATGAAACCCTGGGCAGAGGGGTCTTGCTTCAGCACCCCACCCCCATCCCCCCAATACAGCTGAAATGAGTCTTTGAAGCTAGTTGGCTAGTCAGTGAATTTCAAGAATCCCAATTGGACGTTAGCCATTGTATTTGGGAATTCCCCAATGAAGGGGGTTTGCAGGATGCTTTTCAATAGGATGCAGTTCTCTTGCAGCCACAGGAATTTGAGTTAGTGCTGAGGCCACAAAGCACTTACTCCAGAGTAGCCCCTATTGAAAGCCCAAAGGGTTACTCCAGACAGAGTAAGTAGTTTGTGGATCATGGCCTTAGAGAGGTTAAACAAAAGCCAGATGAACTGAACAAAGTATCTAATGACTCCCTTTTTAAAAAGTGCAGGAGCAGAGATGAAGTGTCTGTTCCTGCTTGGCCTAATTCGATTCCTTTGCCTGTATAACCAGGTGAACTGTTAGTTTGATGAATTCAGTGTTGAATTAATCAAATGAAGCTGAAATAAAATAACAAAGGTCAAATTTTCGTGACTGTAGATGAGTGACCCAAGCAGAGGCGGATGCCATCTTATCCCTCAGGTCAGGGCTCAAGCATCATTTCCCTGGACCCAGTACAAACTCGTAACATGGGCCCCCTGCCACAATCTCATCCCATACACACAATCTCATGAGTCATGAAAGAAAAATTCCTATCTTATTACTGAGGTGATATAAATAGACCATATAATTGTACCGCTTTATTCTGCTGGCCTTTTTCATTGCAAATCATGAATGGCCTCACTAAATTCAATTTTCCTTGCAAGTTGAAACTCAACACGGTGACGTAAGAGTTCTCATGGTAATGGGCTTGCAGTCCAGGCCACCCTGGATGAGCAGGCCCAGGGAAAGTGTAACTATCCTCCCCCCCGCAATGCTTGGGCAGCACCTCAGGTGGATCCCCCTTCTGCCCTTTTAACTAAGCTAAGCACATGAGCCTACAACTTCTAAATAATAATAATAATAATACTACATTTTATTTATATAGTGCCCCCTGCCTTACATGGCACTCGGAGCACTTCACAAAGTATAAAACAATATAAACAGTATAAAATAATTTAAAGCAATTCAAGACAATTTAAAACAAAAATAAAAGACTTTAAAATAGGGGAAGGAAAAAGGGAGGACAGAGTACAGTGAAAGAACCAGCAGTGGATCCTAAAAGCAGCTAGAAAATAAATATGGTTTCAGGTGCTTTTTAAAAGTAAGGAGGAAGGAACTGAGACGGAGATCCAGAGGGCGTGAATTCCACACTCAGGGGCCCGTCACAGCAAAAGCCTGATTGCCTGCTGACTTCAGATGCAATGTCAGAACCCCTGAACGGCAGCTGGTTCCTGAGCGCAGATACCCATCAGCGTGAGACTCCAGAAGGAGGTCTCGAATATAGCCAGGACACCATTCAGGGCCCTAAAACAACTTCATGACTGTATCCCTGTCTCTCCCTATGCTCCCCTCCCTTTGTCTCCCCTCCCTTGTCCATCCTAGATTTAAATCCCTTGGGGTAAGAAACTGATTTAATCCTGACTATTCACAGTGCCAGACCAGACACATTGCTGGTGCTATATAAACAACAATGAAAATCAACATAATAAATAATTTTGTGCCAACATTTGCCCCAGTGCAAATTTGAGCTGGAGCCCTCCTTCATTAACGTGCCATGGAGCCATCATATTGGACAACTAACGTAGAGCCCATCCTGCAGGGTGCTGAGCACTTGCCTTGATCCTGCATAGAAAGGGTTTACACCACACACCCCTCTCTGTGTCTTCCTTTCCCCACCTATAAAATGGGGATAGTAAAGCTTGGGATCGCTATACATTGTTATCCATGGGGGAAACGAATTCTGTGTTCATATCTGTGACAACATCCTGAAGCATAGCAGTCTGAGCAATTGTTCACGCTATCTGTGTTTTGAATATGAAAGCCTAAAAGGGCCTTTTTGTTTCTATTTGTGTTTTATCCAATCCCAAATGTACAGCCCTAGTTCATGACGCCACGCCACACTGGGGACTCTGCCCCCTGGTGGCGGGAATGCATTGGGTGGCAGCATAACCACAAGACATATCCCATGGCTATGTTGGGATTTTACAGCTTATTTCAATTCCAGTATTTCCAATAAACATGTAGCTGTCTACTGGAAGCACAAAGAGCAGGAAAACGTACTTTGTAAAAATGGTACCCCCAGCTAAAGAGGGGCAGATCTTACAGTAACATCCACCGTTTCCGAAGGCAGAATTTTGGGGATTCCATTTGACCAAAAGTTTTGCAGGAGATGTAGGCAGAATGCCTTTTACATATTATTTTTTATTGCCAATTGTATTTAGGCCCTCGCACTATCTATTTAGCCTTTGTAACCTCTAATACCAAGCCCTGTAGTCAAATGGAGTTACTGATCTATTTGCTTTCTAGACAGGATTTGGACATCATGGTTTGTGTGGCCAAGTTTTTGGTGGCTGTGCTTAAACTTAGACTTGTTACCGAATAAGTTTTAACTTTAATGTATTTAAACCAAAACAAAAAACTTAACAGTTTAAAAAAAACTTAAATGCACAATACTTTTCTTAAAAACCAAAAATACCCCAAATTCAGTACAATTACAATTCAAAAAACCTTCCACTCCATATATTGCAACAAAACATAAATGCCAAAAAGCATGGAAATTAATTCCCAATTTTCATTCATTTTTCATTTTTTATTTGTATCCCGCACTCTCTCGCCATAAGGCGACTCACAACAAAATGAAAACAGCTCACAGCACAAAAATACAATATGGTCCACAGGACCCACAAAGAAAAAAACCCCCACCATACACTCAAATGCTAAACTTAACAGATTCCGAGGCCCCTTTTCTCCCTATGTATGTATACATACACCTTACTTCTCCCCCTCTCCATCCACCAATTGTTTCCTCTCTTTCTGCTTTACTCTGAGGCCATTCCAACAATTAATCTGATGTAGTTGGATCTTACTTCTACTTTACCCCTAAAGCATTCACATGGACAGAGCACTAAACCAAAGTTATTCAGGAACAGGAAGTATGTATTCCTGAAAAAAACAGGAGTACACTCCATTTCAGTTTGCATTTCAAATTGTTTGTGTGAACACTTATCAATGTGAAGATAGTGACCTTGGTTAAGCAATTGTTACGTCCCTGCAAGGGTTTCCCCGGAAGGCCTAGTAAGCGCTGAAGCCGGCAGCCACAGCCAGGGCTGAAGCCGCCAAGAGCGCCGTGCTGCCGCCGCCACCGTCAAAGATAGGTGATCCTTGGGTGGGGGGGTAGGGTGATCCCTGGGGTGGGGTGTGTGTTAAACCACCCCCCACCCCAGGGATCACCCTAGTACCTACCTGCTGGTGCGGGCTCCGGGTCGCCGGCGGCAGCCCGGAGCCAGGGACTTCGGAGGAAATTTTTTTTTAAAAAAAAATCCAGGCTGGGCAGGGTGGGTGAGTGGGTGGTGTCCCGTCTTCCACCCGCACAGCCTGGGAGGGGGAGGGATTGTTTTTTCCCCCCATTGATTTTAATGGGTACATTGACAGTTCCCCGTTGAAATCAATGGAATAGATCCGGCACCGGTAAACCGGTTTTAATCCGGTAAACCGTTTTTTTGCAAACCGGTAACCGGTAAAAATGGTAGCCGGTTTTTTGCCAGATATCCCATCCCTATTGGGGGGAGGTCGGGTCATTGGGATGTTGCGCGGGGGGCGGGGTCAGGTCAGGGTGATGTTGCATGGGGGGTGGGAGGCTTTGGCGGGGGTTGGAGGGTCAGGTTGGAGCAGGGGGATGTTGCACAGGGGCCGGGAGGTTGGGGCGGGAGTTGTGGGGCTCGCCCGATGTAGGACTCGCGTCGAGATGGGGGGCTGCTGCCGGCTGCAGAGAGGTCCGTGTCCCGCCCCCCACCCCACCCCCTGGCTGTCCTGGAAGGCGATCACGGGTCGGCGGGTCCCTGCAGAGAGACAGACACGGGGTAAGGGACATTCTGCCCCAACCCCCGGTGCGACGCAGAACAGCAGCTGCTCTACTGAGCATGTGCGAGCCAGCAGGACCGTGCTGTGTTTTGCCGGTTAGCAGCTGCTCTACTGCGCATGTGCGAACCAGCAGAACTGATTTTTTGATCACTAATAACTTGGTTTTGGCTGCATCAATCAGTATCATATTTCAAAAGCACTTGTTATTGATCTCATTCTCAAAGCCTGTGAAATTTGGGGGCGCAACTCATCCAGGGGAGGAGATGTTGATGATTCAATTATGTGAGGATGGTGTGCATTTTGACCACAACCAATTGACGTTTAAGCAGTTATAACATTTTATTTTCCTAATGGATCTTTTTCAAACTTTGTGGATATGATGGTCTGCACAACTTACAGCCATGGTTAAATTTTCATAAATGTAGGTCAAATGGTTTCCTCAGAATCAGGGCTTCAGCAGTCCCCTGTTTATAATGAACAGTGTCTGTGCATTTAAGTTTCAGGCAGCAGTAGCTGCCTGAAAATCTGGGCTTTTGAGTCCTTTTAATTACTGTACTGTTAATGCTTTCTGATGACCTTTGGCTTTGCAATAAATAAATGATTTGATCTGATTACTGGAACATCCATGACTAAGAGATGGGAAGTAGAGTGTTGCCTCAAAATTCCCATGTCTCAGTTGGCCTGGCTCAGTAATGTCACACGGCAGGATGGTGACATGAGCACACATTAACGTACAGTTGTGTTATCACCTGCACTGTGGGTCTCTTCAGGATTCCCTAAATATGGTGTGGGCAGCAACACTGGGCATTTTTACACACACCTTAAAGTTCTGGATTTTTCAATCTTCTGGGTTTACACGTCCACAAGTAAGTTCCGGATTCATTTCTCTCTCTCACTCACTCACTCACTCACTCACTCACTCACTCACACACACACACACACACTGCCCTGACGCAGTTCCTGGATGCATTCTTCACACAAACATTGCCCTGAGGCAGCCTAAATTAGTCACAGCTGTAGGCGTGACAGGCTGCCATGGAAACCAAGTTGGAGCAAAGCAGTTTACCTGGAGAACTTCTTACACACAAAAGTTCTGGGAGAAGTTCTACGCAGAAGTTCAAAGAGCCGGATGTTTAAGATCTGAGTGAGTGATTTAGACACACAAAGTTCAAGATGTAACAGGAAACATGCAGGAGAAATGTGTGTGTAAAAACATCCAATGTGTTTATTGCACGGAAATGCCCATGTTTGCATGACTAAACATAATAGGGCTCCCCGCATTAGAAGAATCAAATGGGCAGCAAGTGTTATGTGTAAAGACACCTGCCAGGGCTAAGTTTGCCATTTTGTGTTTAAGCTTTTATTTTATTAACTGTGCTGGGTCAGTTTTACTCGGATGGGCATTTGGATGGTGGGAAGGAATACAATGCTTGCTAGTATCTTATTCTATAGGTGCTCGCTGCTCTCCTCTGCTGCTGTGCCCTGTAAGGGGAGAGTGAAGCTTTGGAGAAACTTACGTTGCCAAAGGCCAGAAGCACCGAGTCAAAGTACAAGAGCGCCCCGAAAAGGAGGAAGAACATCCCAAACCCAACGAGTCCCACACCGATCTCTGCAACAGACGAAGGAATGGGATCAGAGGAGCAGCATCCTGGAGAGACGTCTCAGCTGCTGGAATGTTGGCCTGGCTCTGCTCAGCCCACTGGACATGGCTCTCCAAGCTGGATCATTGTCTCATCACTGACTGACCTGTAGGGTCAAGCCATGTCCAGATCATCGCAAAGCCATCTCTCCCTGTGCACTTAGGGGGCTGCAGCAGGGGCCTTGTCATTTCCAGCATGTGAAAACTGCTATGTAATTTGGCACGAAGAGCCCTATTTGTATTTGCACAGACCCTGATCCTGCAATTGTGGAATCTGGAGCCAGGGAAGTGCAGGAGGCAGTGGGTGGGTATGATTGCACTTGGTTCCCAGCAGCAGTTTGCTTCTTCCCCTACGGTGCAGCCACCCCAGAATGGGAACCAGGAGCAGTAGTGGGCCCTTGCCCAGAAGAAGCCCCCATCTTGACAGCCATTCTTCCCCGCCTCAGTCTCTCTTCCCATAATCCCAGTCCTCGTCTGTTCTCCCCACTTCCCAGTCTCTGTCGCCTTTCCCTCACTGTCCAAACCACACCAGTCCTTCTCCCCTTTCACTCCAAACACTTCCACTGCCTCAGTCCATCCACTGCCCCGTACTCTTTACCCAATCTCCCCAAAGCTGCAGTCCCTCTTTTCCTTCTCCCTCTCTTGAGCTCAGTTGCAGCTCTGTCCAAACCCCCCAGAATCAAAAGGCACCAAATTCTTCAACCATTATGGAAATTAAGTCCATAATTACATCATTAATTTACTTTGCATAATTTGCTCCGCTCCCTGTATTCCCATGGGAGTTGGGGTTTTGTGGCTGGGATTTTTGGATGCAGAATACACAGGTTATACTCGGGGTACAACTCCTCCATCTATTGAAATCTGTGTCAAAAATCATTGACTTTAATGACAGAGGATGGTTCTGCCTGTTCCCAATCTAGTCCTTTCACTGACTCCAGTGGGTGTCCATAATTGCTCAGGTGCCACCCTCTGTCTCTTCAGTTTTGACTTTTCAAATAGGGGAGCCCTCTACACACAATCGAAGGACAGCCTTAGCATCCAAAGCCCACCCAGGCAATGGGATGCAAAGGCCCCTGGGCTTTGGGTTAGTGTATGTGTTAGCCAAAAGAGCAGCAAGGGCTGGGACCAGCTAAAGGGCAAGAGGAAACTGCTCTGAAAATCTGAGCGGTCCGGTCCCTGCGGCGTCTGAGTCTGGTGTTATCGTACTGGACTGAGACAGCAATGCGTGGGGTGGGACTAGATGCTGAGCAAATCTATCCTACACTAGTTTTGCCTGCACCTGGGCAGTCTGGGAATTCGGAGGTTGGGGTTTGTGCTTAGGGTGCCATAATTCCATTCCATTTTTAATTTATACCCTGCCCTATCCCCTTCAGGCTCAAGGCAGCTGAGAACAGAGAAACACACAACAGTCACAAATTTGCAAAAGCATTACCATTCCATAATGAAAATAAACAGGATTTGGATGCCAAATGTCCAGAAATCAGACTGCGATAGAGCTTTGTGGGGGGAATTCATTCTATGGAGCTATGGGGGTGTCCATTTTATGGGGCACTATGATATGTACATTCTATGGGGCTTATTGGGTCTCTGGGGCGCTGTGAGCTGGAAACCTTGCCCTGGCTTCTTTCCCGTTGCTCCCTGACTTGCATTTTTGTTTTTAGCCCAGCCTCAAAGTCAGGCAAGAATAGAGGGCACCACAACTCATACTTGTGGAGCAGACACTACCCCTCTCCCCACACGCAGATACAGTGGCTCCAGCCTCTGAGACAGTCACACGCACACATTACACACCCATACTTGAGCAGCAACTTATAAATAACCCCCCCCCCCCCCCCCCCACAACCATTGGAGACTGTGTTTTTTACTCACTCTGAAACTCAGTGATAGACAACATCTTCCTGGTGTGAATCTGGAGTGGAGCAAGGTGTGTACAGGAGAGGGAAAGGGGGAGGCCACGGACACTTCCCAACTCCCGACCCTTGGAAAGGCCTTTAATCCCTGCGTCACCCTGCAAATCATTAACAACTCAGCCTCAGGGAGAACCTTAAAGGGACTGCATCAGGGTAGTACCTGTCACTGGCAGGGGGAGTATGGAAAGGGCTTCCCAGGGAGGGAATAGGGGTAAGGGGGGACACCACACTCAGACAAGGACGATGAGGCGGCTTGCTCTCGTTAGTGAGTTGGCTTCCGGGAATAATGTCCCTCAGGTTGGTGGGTGGGCTTTCCCTCGTTAATGGAAGGCAACCCTTTTCATCACAGGGACTTGGAGAGCAAGCCAATTGCCCCAAGGGGGAAGGGAAAGGCACACACGAGGTAACCACGCTATTAGGGAAATACTCAGGACCCAGGAAACCGTGCCAAGTGGTGGGGGAAATACCCACAGGGAGAGGGGTGGAAGGGGCAGGGTCACTGGATAGGCGGAGGGGTAGGGGTAGGGGTAGGGTCTCACAATTCAGGGACGGGGACTAGGAGGAGGGGGGAGAACCAACAGACAAAACATGTGAAGGTATGACCACTACACCAGGATCCCACGTAAACTTCAATCCTTTCTTTCTCTAGGTTAATAGGGTAAACACTCACTCACCTCTCGCTCTACAAGTTTGCTCAGGAAAAGGGAAGGGGTCCAGGCACTCATGCACACGGTCCACTCACTCACTCTCTCTCTCTTTCTCTCTCAAGATCTCAAGGGTCCAGGGGCCAGTCTATCGACAACGATTACCGGAGGGGACGCCAAGCCCCGCCGGCACTATTTATCCTTTTCCCTACCCTTGTCCCAGAGTGAGGCTCTCCTCCCACCGCCCCTGTCGGGGCGTGCTGGGAGCATCTGACGGTGTGCGGAGGGGGCGTGGCCCTGCCCCCGTCCCTTGCCTTGGCGTGGCCCCGCCCCATCACCTGCCTCGGCGTAGCTCCACCCCCGGCGAGGCCCTACCGGCCTGGGCCGCCACCGCTGTGATCCCGGGTCGCTTCCTTACAGTACCCCCCCGTCCAAGCCCCACCCCCCCACCAAGGTTCGTAACCCGGGTTTAGAAGGGTGACGGAGGTGGAACCTATGAAGAAGGCGAGGGGCGTGCACATGTGTCGCAGGCTCCCAGGATCGCTCTGCGGGCCCATAGTGTTTCCAATCAATTAAATAATAAAGTCGCGATCCTGAGATACGAGAATCCAAAATATCTTGGATCTCATATTCTGTATCCTTAGGCAACAATGTGGGAGGGGCGGGGGTACCTCGTTGTCTGGCATAGGCTGGGGTTATGGCCCTTTTCAATAGCGAGACGTGGAATGAGGGATGTATGCGCATATGGGTAGGTAAACCTACCGTATACGTAACCTTGTTTAATTGACGGATGACAGGGAAAGGGCCCATGTAGGCATCATCGAGTTTGGTTGAGGGTCGCAGGGAGGGGTAGTGGCGTTTTCGTACCCAAACTAGATCCCCTACCTTAAATGAGGGTCCTGGAAGTCTCCTTTTATCTGCCGCGTGTCAGGCTCCGGGGTACGGAGCCGTGGGGGAATTCAAGGAGGGAGAAGGAAGGCCAGGCTTATCAGGTTCCAGGGGACGGACTTGGGGAGAGGNCGACAACGATTACCGGCGGGGACGCCAAGCCCCGCCGGCACTATTTATCCTTTTCCCTACCCTTGTCCCAGAGTGAGGCTCTCCTCCCACCGCCCGTCGGGGCGTGCTGGGAGCGTCTGATGGTGCATGGAGGGGGCGGGGCCCCGCCCCTTGCCTTGGCGTGGCCCTGCCCCCTGTCTCGGTGTAGCTCCACCCCCGGCGAGGCCCTACCGGCCCGGGCCGCTGCCGCTGTGATCCCGGGCCGCTTCCTTACAGTACCTCTCACAGGGTTAGAGCTATTGCAGGCCTCTTGTCAAGCATGTTGGGCATGTCAGCCATAAATCTAAAAGGACAGCGAGAGGAGACACCAGCTTAGTTTTCTGGCACAAAAAGGCGATTCTGACATCATTCTGGGGCCGGGCCAAACTGTCAGCCTCACGCATGCGAAGCCTCACAGGCCCGGTTGTGTTCACACATTGCATTAGAGGTGATGATAGGCAGGAGCATCTCGAGAGTAAGGGTTATAATTCCTCCAGGTCTGAACCAAGTCTCTGGGTTTCTCAGGATCTCTAGGGCTCCAGATGAAGCCCTGATTTCTCTGCGGCGCCTAGACAATCCAGAGAAATCAGAGCTTAAAGGGATGGTGGGGAGAGGGGCACAATCGAAAAGGGGCAGGGCAGAGGCTCTCCTTGCCCCTTTTGATGTGGGCCTGCCCCCTGCAGTGTTATAATGACACCCTATGAGTCGAAGCCTGGGGAAAGGCAGGGACCCTACAAGGTGATGGGAAAGATGGTAGAGGTGGCACCGTACTAAAAAGCAGCCTACCACCAGACAAGGAGTGGGTGGAAATTATCAATGGATATAGCAACGCAAGTCCACATGGAATGTGTTACCCAGCCTGTGGCTGGGCCTGTTCCCCTGACAGAAACCCAAGGGCTGTATCTTGTCTTGGGCTTTGGTGGTGCTTTTTTTGCCCTGCCTAGCAAATGAATTGAAACCAAGATGCTCAGACAAGGCCCAATGCAAAGAAGTATCTTGTGTCGCTGTGGGAGGGCAGCGTGTCTGGCCACCCTCTTGTAAGGAATGTTGCATTGTCAGAAAAGTACTCTCTCCACAGACTCTTGAGAGCAGTGAAATGAGATGTACTGGATTTGGGTCACTGGAAGCCTCGCCATCCAGGATCACCTCAATCAGCCAAGACCCAAGTTAACTATGTATAACTGTGCTGGGTGTTGCAGAAGCCGGCTATTCTCAGTTGCACTCATCCACCATGTCCTAGCTGCATGCAGCTGAGTCACTGCAGAAGCCTGTGTCTCCAAATCAGGTTGCACTGATAGATGCTGTCTTGCTAAGTACACTTCCGCACCTCCATCAAGGCCCATTCAGCAGGCTCTAGGTTCTGAATAGCCCACAAATAGCTGTCATCACTGCAGTTAAGTTAGGAGATGGGTCCCAACAGATGGCAGTGAGAAAGGACCAAAGGAGATGACAAGGTAATTTACAATGAGAGCATTAAATACACACTCCTCTGCTGATCTTGGGAGTAAGAGGTATTTGCTAAGCCAATGGGACTGATTCCCCATCCTTCCAGTGTAACTGGAGTTACTCCAGATCTGAGACTGGTTGTGGATTTTGAGATCTGCTGAAAGCATGGCTCCGTCTGTAATAGTGGTGGAGAGTTTGTGCTGCTGGCTTGCCTTTTGGGCCAGTGGGGTTTCTCTTTCCATGTTTTCCTCTCTAAGCATGAGGGGTAGAAACTAACTTTTCTGAAAAATAAAAACTGAAATTTTTCACCTCATCCTAAGACTCCAGTAGCTGGGGCTTTAAGAAAACCGCCAAATAGAAACATGGCAGGAGTCTGCAATGCTGGACATCAAAGTAAGGGGCACACGCTAGGAACGGTGTAAGCTTTGGCTGTGTGTGCACACATATTATGTTAAGTGGTTCTGAAAGACCACCATGTCCAATACCTGATTGCCCAGGAAGATTTCCCCTCCCATAAGCCACTGGGCCTATCCCAGCTCCATGCCTAGCAGTGTGGACTCTGAATGATTCCCAGGAAGTAGCACAATCTTGTGCTGTTTTAGTTAAAACTGGCATCATGCTAATTAGTTGGAACGAAACCTAAGTCTAGACCAGAGGCTCCCAATTGAAGGTCAGGAGCCCCTTTCATGAGCAAGACTGAGAGATCAGAAATGGAGTGGCACTTTAAACAAAAAACATGCCCACCTCACCCCCAAAGGTTTAAGAACCAAGAAAGACAAGATGAGTGAGCAATCTATTTACAAACCATCAATTTTTATTTATTGGTGTTATACAAACTTGCAAGGTACAAATGCATATTCTGTTTTCCTTGTGTAAGCTTTGACCTTTCAGTCTTTGCATCTACAACAAATGCTGCTAGGAGGGAATATAAAGCAAGCTACCACCAATTTAATTACTGGTAGGATCATCCCTCTAACTGGGGCGAAGAATCCAAGCAATTACAAATTTTGCTCTATGTTTCAAATTGTCCTCATCTAAGGTCACTTTTATACATAAAGAAAGACACCAACATCACATTGTTTCTTGGATAGTTTTATTTGTCTAATGCTAGCAAAAAAAACAAACAACTGTGCATAAATAGATTTGTATTTTCCCTCACCCCCCCCCAAAGCAAACAGTTTTTCTTGGTTACAAGAGCTGCTGGTATATGAAGGTGTTATGAAAAACAAATAAAATTAATAATTGTTATGAGAATAAAAAAATAACCCAGTTCCACAATACTGCAAAATTGAGATCCTAAATGCATTGTACTGAGAGCTCACAGCTTGTAACCCTTAAAGTGACATGAGCAGTAATTGGTCACAGACTCTACACTGTTATTTACCCAGTGAGTGTTCTCAACATCAGGTAAACCATCTCCAGTGGCAAGATGATTCCTCTGCATTCTATGCCCCAGATACCTTCACATCTCTTAAGGATGCACACAAATGTGGCGTCTTCCTCCCTACCTTTTGCTATTACCAGATAAGCTCCTCCCTTTGGAACAGTGTTGGGATTACATTGATAGGGTCAAGATAAAAGACACCTCTTCCATGACGGGAGAGAAGACTGAATAGAAGAAGATGAAGGAGAAATCCCATCAGTGACTTCACTGGCTTTTGGATCAAGCCCATGTGGACAATTTTCCTAAAGCTGAAAAGATTATTTGTGCAAATGAATACATCTGTTGAATTTATGCTATCTGAACCAGAAGTGGCAGAGCAGACAATAACTACTAATCATTTGCATTTCACTGGATACCCGTTTTGGATAATTCAGTTACTTTATTTTGGCACTGTTTGTGATTTGGTGCACACGCAGTAGCCAAAACTAAGTAAGTAACCAAAATAACCAAACAGAATACCTGAGTAAGTGGCTACGCAGATGGCTGTTTCGGTTGTAGGTACTAGGCATTAATTCAGATAGCTATCCAAAAATGCAAATAATAGCTGCAAATATAGAATCCGTTATCCGAATCAGCTCTAAATCCTTCACAAGGCTCTTTCCTGCCTCTGCTGCAGTACCTTTCGAGCGGGCATCCATTCCCATTAGGGATACTTCAAAGTGGATGTTCCATGCAGAGAGGGAATCCCCTGGTATTTAGGGTGACAGGTGAGTTTATAAGCTGGTTTGAATGACACGGCAGAGAGAGAACAGCCCAGCTGCTTGCAGGTAGAGCTCTGCGTTCATCCCGTTACACAGAAAACATTCACAAGAGCCAAAAAAATAAAAAAAAAAGGTGGGGTGAAACATCCCGTTTAAAATAAATCTAATACCAAGTTCATTGCAAGGATCCCAAACTGACAGCTGCGTGCCAGTGAGACAATTGTTCTGGTCCCAGGTATGGTACGGTCCTATACATCTTTATACATTGTGCATTGTGGGCCAGATCATTAACTAGTGTAAATCTGCTTGACAGCAGCCACACCCCCGCTGAGGATTGGGTCTTCTATGCTTCCGTACAGAGCTCTGTCATATCCAGCGAGAGGAAAATAAATGCGTCATCATTCCTTAAAACTGACAGTTTAACCATTATTTCTTATAATTTTAAATAAATTTACTTTGAATAAAAGCAGAAAATATATATATATTTATATCTTTAAATATGTCTTTTTTAAAAAATTCTGATAAACTTGCAAAAGAGACTCTACTTCTTTAATTCATCAGCAGGGCCAGCTGCAACAGCCCTGTACAAAGTGAGAGAGAAAGGTAGCACGAAGCAATACAGCTGAGAAAAGACACACACACACACACACACACAACATATCAATGTGGAATTTCCATAAAACATATATTAAGGCATGTAGAGCAAAACAAAGGGCCAGCTTTATGATCTAAGAAGTGCTTGCTGAGGGAGAAGGGTTATTTGCTTTTCCTGGGATGTTAAATGTATTGCTAAAATTAAGAAAGAATTTTAAAAAAAGAAAGAAAAACATTTGTTCACTCATTCATATGCCCTGCAAGACAGGGAGCTTCATTCCTGGGATGTTATGTGTATTGCTGATTGATAGACCGATTGATTAGATAGATTCATTTGATCAGGAGTGGGGAACCTCCAGTCTTTGGGTCAAATCTGACCTGCGGCTTTTTTTCTTTAAAAAAAATTGGCCCCTTTCCAATTTCTGGATCTGGCCTGTGGATCCGGGCCCCACTCTCAAGCACTGAAAGAGTGAGCGCAGGGGGAGGGAGTGGAGCTGAGGGCAGGCACTCAAGGGCAGGGGATGGATCCAAGGCACAGATCCATGCTCTCAGCCTCCCCTTCCTTCCCCATCCAGAGCACATCCCTTAAATGCCCCTGCTGCCAACTCCTATCTGGCAGCCTGTGGAGTTCGTACTCATTTTCAAAGTGGCACATGGAAAGGAAAAGGTTCCCCACCCCTGCTATGGAAACAGAGGTGCTCTGTTTCCTGGGAGGTTATGTGTATTGCCAAAAAGACAAAACTCTCATTTTTGGAATGTTACATCTATTGCTAAATGAGAACCAAAAGATTCCCAGTTCCCCCAAGAGCTAAGCAGGCAGCCAGCATCCTTCATTCTGTGCTTTAGGTAAAAGACAACGATCGTGTTAGGTGCAGAACACCTGCAACATCTGTAAACTTTGTTTGAAACTGTGGGTTCCCAGGAGTGTCTAAGATCAGGTCAATAGGAAAGAATGGCTCTGAGCTGGACTGACAGTGTGATCCTGAAGCTGTTTAGTACCTTCTGTGCCAAAATGAGTCCTGGTCACTTCAATGGAATCTCACCACAGTGTAAAAGGGCTAAATGGCTGGGTGGCTTTTTATTCTCCTATTTTTAACATTCTCTCCTGGCATCTCTGGACATGGAGCCAAACCTGTGTTATGAAGAGCCAGCACCCCAGAATCTTGGTTTCAGGCCACGGGCCCAAGTCTCTTTTTATGCACACTGATTTTATGTAGGTGCATCCTCACTGGAATGACTCCTGGTCAGAACCATGAAACACAGACCTGAAGCTCAGAGCTAAAAACAGACCCCCCCCCACCCCGATTATACTGCAAGCCAAAGGGAAGAGAGTGGTGATTTAGAAGAGAGAGAATTCATGACAATAAAAAAATCCTTGACATGTGGGCCAGGAAGCTGGACCAGTCTCCCATAAGATGGCAACATCCTTCAGCTTCTCTCTCAGAAAGATTATGGGGAGCAGGAAATCCAGCCTGAATTCAAACTCAGTTAGACCTGGTCCAGTTCACAGGCTGTGGAACTGAAGATTCTGGAAGTTAAAAAATGCTATTTCAGAAAAAAATAAATGGTGGGCTCAAAAACCAGCTTGGAATGAAACTGCTAATTCCTTTTGTAGTCTAGAGAGAGAGAGAGTGAGGTTGCTGGGTTGGTCCCAAATGCAAGAGATGGAGACAGTCGCTCAGATGATCTCTTCCATTGGACCAGCTCCTGTTGGCAAGAGTATGCAAGCTTTCAGACTACACAGGGCCCTTTTGCTGGTACATAAGAAGTCAGAACTATAGACTGAACAATATTCTGTAAGTGGTTTTGCTTGGTCTGTGGTTCGGACTTCACATGCCTGAGGAAGGACTCAATGAGGCCTGAAAGCTTGTAGATTCTCACTAAAAGCAGCGGACCCAATAAAAAAAGCATCTAAACTACTTAGTCTCCCTCAATTCCTTTTGTGAAACAGATCAGAGCCTCAGAAGGTCTCAACAGTCATGTAGATGTTAAGAGAGAGGTCAAAAGTGCTGAAAGGCCACCTTGCTGGCCTTTTCAGAAGATCCTAGTATATTGGATACATCGGAGTCTCACTGTGAATGTTGAACACTTCTGAAAATCTAGCTCTTATTTAGAAGGGTAAACGGGAGGTGAGCTCTTTGGAAAATCTGGATGTTACTGCAGTGTTTGAGTATACAAAAATCTCAACCATGACGGACAAGACACTTATTTCCATTCAGCGCCAGTTCTGAAACGGGACCAGATTGGAAACAAGCAAGAGTCAAAGTCCTCCCATCTGGAACCCAGCTGATCTTCAGGACATTTGTATATATCAGTTCCCACTGGTGTAGGAAACTGCAGTGCTGCCATCACACCAGATGCTAGCATTCCAGCAAAATTCCTACCCACTTTTGCAAAACCATGTAGTCCAGAGAATTTGGATAAACTTCAGAGATGCATCCAAGCTCGCAGACATTTATCTGAATTTGTCTGAACACGAGTGAGCTTCCCAGTCACCCTATCATCCTCTCTCTATGGCTTCATTTGATCTATCCCCCTCCGAAATTAATTATTATCTCAATATACAAAGAGAAGAATGAGGCCGCATCTGGACCAGCAGGCTCATTATTTCAGAAGCCTTAATAGGGACAGAAAAGGTGCAGCAGGGGCCCAGCCTTATAAATACAGGGAGCTCAGTTACTCAGAAAGGTCATGGAAACTGCCATGGGTCTGTAATCTCAGAAGATGAAAAGGCTTAGGGTAGGCTCATTTCTGCAGCAAGAATGATGCGTTTGAGTCACCTGCATAAGAATGTGACAAACTTTTGAGATGGAAGAGACCTAGTAAATCCCACCTAGTCTTCCCTGCAACAGCAAGATACAGGATTTATTCCCTAAATAAGAATGATCAGCCCGGATCAGAGTCATGATCCATCTAGTTTAGTGTCCTGTTTCTGAGAGCGACCGCAGCTATTGCTTCCAGGGGAAGATGCTTGCAAAGTGGATGGTTATGGCATCACCTCCCCTTCTTTTTGACAGCGCCACCCCCTTGTCATTTCAGGGTTGGTTTAGAGTTTAGATCCCTTCAAACGCTTCCTATTTCCTTGAATCTTGCAACTCCAGTTCCCAGTTCATTCGGAGGCAAAGGATAACAAGAGACAATCAGAACCAATATGGCACCTGCTAGAACTGCTAAGGTCTATTGCTGACTAATGACAAACGGTATGTGACTAGGTTAAGCTAGGGCAAGAGGCCAATTCTCAGAGGTAAGAGAAGGAAAAGACCAAGTAGGTTTATGCTAGTCCATCCAGGCTGCATGGGGTACTCAGGTACATCTGAAATAACAGAGAGGGAAAATAAGAGTGATAATGTTGTTCCCTGTGGGAACTTCTCCAGAGCTTTGCCCAAGCTGGTGCTCAGTGTCTCTGCAGCAGCCCCAACTGTAGCGTGCGCGTGTGGGCACCAGTTCCTCTCACTCCCACCCCCATCAGCAATGCAAGGAATGAGTCTTGCCCTTGTAAAAACAATCCTGAGGAAATCTGGCCATTGGTGCCATCCCAATCTGCTCTGGTCCAGGAGCAAAAAAACATCACTCTCCTATCCGCCTTTCTCATCATGCCTACATGCAAACACACCCTTCCTGGTCGTAGAAAGCTTTGCCCAGTGGCTAACAGCAGCCAGCTGGGCTGTACCATCCCCATCCCCATCCCCATGTATCTTTCAGCTATTCCCTTCCTACGTGTCCACATACATTGCACAGACCTGCTGTTCCATGCCACCCATAGCCCCAGCGAGAGAAGCATTCGCATTCCCCGTACACCGCTCTACCCCGCAACCTACCACATCACTCCATACCCTCTCCCATTCTTTTGCCTGGGAGTCTTTTGTTTCCTTCACCTCCCCACATCCTCTTGATTCCATGAGTCCATCCATCCTGCTCCTTCCTTCCTGTGAATGCTCGTGAGTGTGAGCAGAGAAGCATGGCCATGCTGGAGTTTGTGAATGGCTAGCTCCAAAGATCAAAGATGCTAAACCATTCCAGGTGGCGGCGGAGGCCGGTGGTGTGTGAGGAAGAGAGGTATGGTTCTCACCTCATTGGAGGGTGCAAGCACCACTGGGCTGTGGCAACAGGTCAGTCTTCATACCAAGTCCCCTAGTGGGTGTAGCCCCCAAGAGGAAGCTACACCCATGTGTAACGCTCCCTGTCCCACACCTCCAGTTTGGCTCTGTCCCTTTGTGGAGATGTTCCAGCCACGAATAAGGGCTGATCTTCAGCTACAGGTCCCCTATCCTGAAGCCTATGTCAGCTGTGGAGAGGATCTGTCTCCCAGAATTCAACAAGCTCCCATGTGCAACCTCTGCTATTCCTCTAGCTGTTCTGCTTGGCAGCTGCTGTACAGATGCCCATGGTGCCCCCTGCTAGGGTGGACGAGTTGTTGAGATGAGACGCTTGTACTCTCCTCAGTGGCAGCTCCTCCGTCCTGGATGATCCCGCAGTTCATTAGAGGAAGGGGCTTCAGGGAGAACCAAAAACGATGACTGAGTACGATTTGGTGGTGGAGTCGGGATGCACGCGTGTATGTTAAAACGTGGCTCCGTGGAACTTCATAGCACTCACAGCAGCCAGGGCTTGTGCTGGAGGGAGGAGAGGAGAGAAGAGACAGTGAGTGCAAGAGCTGAGCCATACACCAGTTGGGAAGAGCCCTTGCCACGCTCCTGGCAGCAGGGGTACCACTAAAAGACCCTTCTTAGGAAATCCACGTCTACTCTAGAGATTTGTGCAAAGCTCTAGCGCAGGGGTGGGGATCTTCAGGCTGTGAACCACTGGCTTTTCTTCTGTGGACAGGGGTCTAGGGTCATTGAGTAGGAAGGAGGGGACACCATGCTAGAAGGAGGGCATGCTGAAACCCAAGGAGGTGAAAGGCAAAGCCCCCCTGAGGGGTGGGGGCAGGGCATACTGGGATACAAGGGGACAGGGCTGGGCAGGCCTGTTGGAGCACTTTGCAGGTGGGCAGGGCAGGACCCACCAACTAACAGAGCACTCGGGAGGACCTGCCAGGTTCTGCTGCCCCATTTGATCATGAACCCCCTTCCTTGCTCAGGTAAGCCTTGCCTTCCTGAACCCACGGACCCAATGTGCCCAGGACTTGCTAGGCTCCTTGTTCCAGTGACCCTGGCATTCCCCACCCACCCTATCAGTGTCTGACTCTGCCCTTCAACCTGCCCTACAGAGGAACACAGGTTCCCCAGCCCTGTCCTAGTGTAAATCAGTGTAAACTGGGATCTATTCTGAACCCATTTGGAAGAGTCCCAGTGCATGCTACACTGTCCCAGTGTTATGGTGTTGGTCCTAGGGACCTGCAGCTATGCCAGCGTCTAAAGCAGGGATTCTTAACCTGGTGCTTGGGCAAGGCATGAAAGTGATCCCCAAGCCCATTCATGCAAATTATGCAGTGCTCCCCCAGTAAGCCACTTACATCACTCAAGTGCTCTTGACTGGAAAAAGATTGAGAACCCCTGGTCTAAAGTCTTATGGCAGAGACAATCTTACCAGGTCATGCGTGGTTTTCACTAGCAAATGCCTCAGAGAATTCCAAGCAACGGGAGCGATGTCAGTGCTGGGGGAAGGAACTGGGCTGAGAGCCCTGGAGATGAGCACCCACTATTCACCCACCAAGGAGGCAGGCTCTGCCCTGACAATGGGGCTTCCCTCTGCCCCAGAGGGCTCGGTCTAGGAGCAAGAAGGGCACTTATTGTCCATGGTTCTCAAAGCTGACCTGTCTGCTGAGACTGCAGTGCTGGCCAAAAGGGACCATTAATGCCAAGGAGAGTGCGGAGGAGAGCCCTGCGACCCATTCCGTAGTGTGTGGGCATGCAATGTTGTGGCACCCTGAGGAGGCATGGCCACATTGGAAAACGGGCAGGGGTAAGGTGGTCCCCACTCCTTTTCTGACATGGCCTCCCCCTCCCCCCATGGACCATGACATTGCAGTGCACTGCTCCATGGGAAGAGGGGCTACCTGCACGCATTTAGCCCAGCTGGCCCAGTCCAGTCACAAGGCTCTACTCAGCACCACCCTTGGCTACACTGCAAGAGCCCAGCTGCATCAGGCTCAGGGCCAGATCTGTGGTCCACACAGTACTCTAGTGCTGAGGTGTGTGATGATGATGTGGGCATCCATCCCCGGGAACCAAGATCCCTCTAATACATTTCACACAAGTCACCAAAGGACAGTGCTACTGCTAGCTTTCCAGTCTTAATGCAGCCAGCTAGAGAAAAGGGCCTGGTAGCCTCTTGCCACATGCACTTGTGATCACCACCTTCCACACCTGGTTATTTGCATGGCTCCGTACATGTGGCAAATGGAGATAGTGCTGCTAGTGGCAAGATCTAATATTTGCCCTGCTTACAGATCCCAATTCCTGCTCTTGGTCATACCACAGGGTCCCTTCTAATTGACGACCAGTGTAGAATGAGGCCCAAAGGGCAGTGCTTACTCCATTCAGTGTGTCACCCTAGTGGGAAAGGGCTAGTACCTCTGTTGGACACAAGGAATGGCTTTGTCTGGAGCAGCACCCATCCAGCCTTGGGTGGCACAGAACCAAAGAATCCATTCTAGGTGGCCTCATTTCTTACTCCAGGAAAGCAACCCCTCATTACCCTCTCTGGGACCAATGGCTTTGCCTCTGAACCAAGAATACTCCAGGGGGAATCTTGGAAAAGGTTCTTGGTGACCAATGAGAATGGAGCCAAGTCTTCAGTCCTGGTCAATCAGTGTAGCTCTATTGACCTGGATGGAGCTTGGGCAATCAGTTCTGGCTCCTGGACTCTCCAAAGGCTTTGGAGATCAAGCACCTTGCACTCATTCCATGGAAGAAGACTGGGCTAACATGGTAGAGAAGAGCATTAGCTTGGTGAGAACTGATGGATGGATAGATGGATGGAAAGGGGAGACTTGAGAAAGAGGCTCATCTCCCTTCTCTGTGAGGATGAGGTGCACAGAGGACGAGGTGAAGTACAGTAGAAAAGGTGCTTACTTTATGGCTCAGACACGCATAAAATGGCTGTTGTCGGCGGCCCGGGATGATTCAGACGAGAGGGGGTTGGTCGGTGGAGTCAGGGAGGCTGGGGAGGTGGGAGGGCTCGGGGTGGCACATTGAGCTGGAAACAAGAAATGGAGAGAGGGTGTGAAGAACGATGCTGCAGCCGGAGGGGAAGAAAGGAAACAGAGCAAGGAACAAACCCGGAAAGAAGTGGAGGTTAGAGCAGGAGGGGGTGTTACCAGGAAAAGGAAAGAATCATGGTTAGAAACAACAGAGAGAGACAAAATGGTTCCCCCACAGCATGTACACATGCCCTCTGTTGGCACAGTGTTGTGATCTGCACAGACTAAGGCAAGGAGAGGGTGTGGCATGTGCCCTCCAGGGAGGCGCAAGGAGGCCTTTCTCCTTCCTTGGGCTGTTACCAATGCAACCAACGCCTCTCTTTGCTACCCAACATCCTTGCAACACACAGCATTCCTATTAACCCTCATGGGACTTCCAGACAGCCCCATGTTCACCCCCAATGCAGCTCTTCCCATCTAAGACAGCTGTCATGGGTTCATAGGCCAGAAGGGACCATAACAATCATGATCAACTATCATCATGTTCATACAGGCCAGCACAGATCCTCTTGTAATTCTTGTACAAAGCCCACAGCATCCAGCAAAGCAGATCTTTTAGAGATACATGCCCAACCTTCATTCAAGGATTTCAAGCCACAGAAAACCCACCCTGTTCCTCGCAGGGTTTGTCTAATGATTAGTTCTCCTGGCAGATAACAGCTAACACCTTATTTCTAGTCTGAAGGTTTCCAAGATCATCTCACAGCCTATTGTATTTTGTTCTGCCTTTGCCCACTGGATGAAAGCACCCCAGGTAGGTGCTTAGAGACTGGGATCAAGGCACATCTTAACGGTGGGTGTCTCGTGTGAAAAGGGCCGTTGAGAGGTGGAGGTAAAACCAATATCCACACTGAATATATTGTTCAATGAATTGCTCGATTCGATCTGGGTCCAACAGAGCAGACACGACCTGCTATTCATTCTGCTTCACATGGAGATTTTCGGTTTGGTTATTCATTTCAGATGTTCAGCATTTCAGCACCTATTTGGCTACGGCAGGTGCACAACAGAACTAAAGAGTACTGAAATGAAGTAATGGAATATCCAAATAACTGAACAAACAACTAGCTGAACCCAATAAACAACTAGCTGAACCCAAAAGGACCAAATAAGCAGATATGCAAAAACCTATTCTGGATGCGGATATTATTTGGCTATTCAGAGGGCTATCCAAAAACACAAATCATACCTGCAAATATTATTATTATTTATTATTATTATTATTAGCTTTTATATAGCGCCAGTGATCCTGCCCGAGAGCTTACAATCTAAAGACAGGAGGAGAGGAGACAGGGAAGGGGGAACAGAAGGAGAGACAAGGGATGCAACATTCATGAGGATGCGAGAGCTCAGGTACACGTTCTTGGCTTGGTTACAGAGAATTGGGAGTTTGCAGATAACAGGTCGGCAATACCTACTGTTTGTTTCATCTCGAATTGGAGGCTGATTGGCTCTTCTAGCTAGATTTTGCTGAGTAAGGATTGTTCTGAGCCCATAAGCTAGAATGCAGGATCTCAGTCATGGGGACACGGTTACGTTGGTGTTGGGAGCTACAGCCCTGCAGTTCCCGGAGGGCCAATAGTCACATGGTGCCAATTAAGCAAAAAGACGCATCTACCCAGCTTCTCTCTCTCTTATGGACATAAATCAGGAGGGAACACATGGATAGCAGTGGGCCAAATCCACAGCTGATGTAAACTGACATAGCTGCCCTGACTTACACTAGCTGTGGCTCATCTTATTGGTGTACAAGAGAGGAGAACAAAGCCCTTTGTTGTCTATATGTACCTGTCCTGGGACTCTGGCTTCTTTATAGGTGGAGCTATGGGCAGCACTCTGCTTGACCCAGGGTTACAGTAGGTCCTATGGGCCATAACCTCAACTGGTGTCATTCAGTGTCACTCTCCTGAGCTCAACAAAAGGATGCTGATTTACACCTTGCAGAGAACGTCGCCCCTTTGTGTATCTACCAGCTGTAACATATTGTGCCCTTGCAACAGTGTAATTCAACTGGCTTTGGCAGCATTACCCCTGATATAAATAAAGAAGCGCAGGCTCAGATCCACTGTACAGGGCCCCGATTCTTCTGCAATTTCCCCCCCAAAATTCTGCAACCCCAAATTGGAAATTCTGCGACCCAATCAAGTTACAAAACAAGGCTACTAAAATTAAAAAATGAGTTATTTATTTGTAGTACTGACATCTTTATGCTGTGCCCCCCTAAAACACATGGCAATGCAGAGGGCACAGCAGGCAACCCCACACACCCACACACCACATGGCAATGCAGAGGGCACAGCAGGTAACCCCCCCAACAAAACACATGGCAATGCAGAGGCACAGCAGGTAACACCCCCCCCAACAAAACACATGGCAATGCAGAGGCACAGCAGGTAAC
>QEPC01011224.1:0-24060 GCA_003113815.1 Sphenodon punctatus | reverse complement strand
GGGGGGGGTTGCCCGCTGTGCTCGCTGCCATGCGTTTGTGTTGGGGGTGGGGGAGTTGCTGGCTGTGCTCGCTGCCATGCGTTTGTGGGAGAGTTGCTGGCTGTGCTCTCTGCCATGCGTTTGTGTTGGGGGGGGTTACCTGCTGTGCCTCTGCATTGCCATGTTTTGTTGGGGGGGGTGTTTACCTGCTGCGCCCTCTGCACTGCCATGTGTTTTGTTGGGGGGGGATGTTACCTGCTGTGCCCTCTGCACTGCCATGTGGTGTGTGTGTGTAGGGTTGCCTGCTGTGCCCTCTGGATTGCCATGTGTTTTAGGGGGGCACAGCATAAAGATGTCAGTACTACAAATAAATAAAGAACTCATTTTTTAATTTTAGTAGCCTTATTTTGTAACTTGATTGGGTCGCAGAATTTCCAATTTGGGGTGGCAGAATTTTGGGGGGGAAATTGCAGAAGAATCGGGGCCCTGATCATGCCCAGTGGCGTAGTGCTAATTTTAAAAGTGCTGGAGCTCTTTATGAGAGTCCCGCCCAAAGTCTCCAAAGCTGTTGGTGGGGAGGTGCAGAGAGAGTGCCAGAGCACCGTTCCCCCATGTTCCTGCTCCACTACACCACTGATCATGGCCCATCATAGATGGGGCTGCTCATTTTCCTTCATCCATCCCATGCCATAACCTCAGAGACAGTCAGTGTCTGTAGGTCTTGATTCTCTAGCCCCGTGAGGGGGAAAGCAGGATTGCTGGGAATCTCTTGCCAGCCCCGCTACTACAGACCCCTCTTCCCAGGAGAGATCAGTGATGAAATCACACACAGGGGAAGCCTAGGGGGCATCTGGACAGGCTTGGGGGTGACTTTCTGGAAGGACATGTGAGGTAAATGCCAATCCACCCATCCACATTGAGAACTGAAAACACATTACCACTTTGTAAGAAGTGGGCGCCTTGGAGCTAGGGATCTCCGCCTGCTGCTGATTGGCAGGGAGCTGCAAGCTCCGTCTCTTCTCCTTCATAGAGCCACTTTGATGGCGCTTCATCCGGTCAATCTGTTCCTCCACGCTCATTTTTGCCTTCATCTCATTGGAGAACACAGCGCTCTTTGGCCTTTCCTGGAGGTAAGCGAGGGAAGCTCACGGTTACAGACAAATCTTGGGTTCCCCTAGATCCTGACAATAGATTCAGAGATTGGACAGGCCACGAGTGTGGCAAGTCTGCTGCTATTCTTAACTCAGTTCCTGAAGAAAAGTGATCCTGATACCATAAAAACCAGTGACAGTCTCCACTGATGAGAGGTCCAAAGTGGAAATAGCAGGGGGGCTGTTAATCATGGAGGAACAGTGGCAGAGCTGGGGGTGTGGAGCCCAGGGCTGGAATAGCAGGGGGCTGTGCAATGGAACATTGGCAGAGCTGGGAGAGTAGAAGTGTGTTTGTGACGGGCACAACTGTCTCAAACCTGCTTCTCCCAGGCCTCAGGCATGTGCTCTTGCCACTCAGTCACTAGACAGCTATCCATGTGCCCTGGCTAGCAGCTTTAGTCCCTGGAGGAATGCTTCCCTCTACATGCCTCAGGCGCCTGATTGGCCAGCCTAAACTGAGTCCTAATTGGCTTCCCTGAACTATTTAAAGACAAACAGGCAATAGCAAGTTGTCTGAACAGTGAAAGGTTTCCTGTTTGTATGTTGTTTCTGGATCCTAGTGTGCGCCTTGCTCCAGCCCCGCACCTCGCCCCGGGGCCCTCACCTTGCTCCAGCCCCACACCTCGCCTCAGGGCCCTCACCTTGCTCCAGCCCCACACCTCACCTGGTTCCAGCCATGCACCTCAACCCAGGGCCTCACCTTGCTCCAGCCTCACCCCAGGACCCTTGCCTTGCTCCAGCCCCGCACCTCATCCTGTAGCCCTTCCCTTGCTCCAGCCCTGCACCTCAGCCCGGGGCCCTCATCTTGCTCCAACCCCGTATCTCACCTGGTTCCAGCCCTGCACCTCACCCCAAGGCCTCACCTTGCTCCAGCCTCGCCCCAGGACCCTCACCTTGCTCCAGTCCTGCACCTCACCCCGGGGCCTCACCTTGCTCCAGCTCTAGAAGTCACTTTGTTCTAGCTTTGCTCTAGCCCTGAAACTAGCTTTGATCCAACTCCACACCTCACCCCACATCCTCACCTTACTCCAGCTCTGCCTTGCACCTTGCCTTCCCTGGCTGTGTCCAATCCATATCTTCTGTTCTCAGGGTTGCCACCTATGTATATTTTTCCAGGCCACTTATGAAACATGAAACATACAAGTAGCCCAGAAAAATATACATAGGTGGCAACCCTATCTGTTCTAGCTTGGCTTCCTGGCCTCAGACCCGGCATCACCCTGACTCAAGGTTATCGACTTTGGCTCTGACCCTGCCCTCAGCTCAGCCCTGATCCTGCAAAGCTTCAGTGTGGCCATGATCCACCTACAAACCAGATCACCTGCAGGACCCTAACAGCAAGGCTGAAAGAGATCTGGACTAAAAAGCATTGACAGAGCTGTGTGTGTTTGTGTGTGAGAATGCATGCACGTTGTTCGGGAAGAGAATGGCAACTGGGGGTTACATACAGGCTAAGAGTGAGATCCAGCTCCATACAAGTCAAGGGCATACTGGTCAAGCAAAGGGGAAAAGAAGGGAAAGCAGAAGGTGACCTGAGCTCAAGCTCAGTACGCTGGGGCGTTTTCCAAATAGCTTTGCAGAGAAAGGGCAAACATTAACCTGGCTATTCAAACCAAGTGATCTTTCTAGGCAGTGCACACTTGAGATTTTTAAAAAAACCTCTCCTTGTCAGCAGCTCTGGAGCATCTCCTGTCCCCTTCACGTGATCCACCAAGTCCTCTCACCCCTTAGCTCAGTCCCCTGCACCCTACCCCAGCCCCCTAGATCCTGTCCCATTCTTCTGAGTTTCATCTAAGCCAGGGGTGGGGAACCTTTCCTGTCCTGGGGGCCACACTGAGTATTAGTATGAGCTCCGAGGGCCACAAAGAGGTTGGGGCAGGGGTGCTGAATGAGCTTATTCAAGAACAGGAAGGCCCAGATCATGGATCTGTGCTGTGGATCTGCCCCCTACCCTTGTGTGCAAGCCCCCTTCTCTGCTCCATTATCATGAGCTCAGTTTTTCAGTGCTTGGGGATAGAGAATGGATCCAGGGGCCAGATCCAGGCACTGGAAAAAGGGGACACATAAAATCTTGTTGCAGGCCGCATTTGGCCCCCCCGGCCTAAGGTTCCCCACCCGTGATCTAAGCCCTGGTGACAACTTCGTGGTGCAAGATCCAGGCCAAACATTACCCGGGAGTTAAGCCCATTGGATAGATTGCTGGCACTCCTCCTCATCACACCCAATGTGGGTGTGGTTTCCTCTTCCGTGGGTGACTTGGTCCTTGGGGGAACGATGCCAACTGGGAGGAAGCAAAGGATGAAAAGGAAAGTTAAGCAATAAGAGGTGAAATCAGCTGGTTGGTGCCAACCTCATACTCCCCAACGGTCCCTATTTAGGAGGGATAGTCCCTCATTGGGTGTTGCATTCTACTGTTCCTCTTTCAGATGGTCAAAGTCTCAATATCAGAAGAGAGAGACAAAAAGCCCAGTATCAAGCTCAGGCACCTCTTTCCTAGTTGCCTCACAGGAAAAGCAAATGAGAGGACAACGAGGAGATGATGGAATGACAAGACACTAAGTGGAATAATAAACAGGAGAGCTTATGCACTTGGAACGTTGGGAGGTGTGTGTAAGCTTATTGGCTGAGGAGATGGAGCTTGTCTCTCTTTGGCCGCTCAGAACGTTGGGAGGTATGCAACTTCACAGGCAGTAGAACTAGAAAAGGTACAGAGAAGGGCAACAAAAATGATCAAGGGTATGGAAAGGCTCCTGTATGAAGAGAGGCTTGATAGGTTAGGACTCTTCAGCTTGGAGAAGAGATGGCTGAGAGGGGATATGATAGAAGCGTATAAAATCATGAATGGTGTGGAACACGTAAATAGGGAGTGGTTATTTACCCTCTCTAAGAGGACTAGAACAAGGGGACACTCCATGAAACTAACTGGTAGCAGAATTAAAACAAATAAGAGAAAGTATTTTTTCCAATCAGCGCACAATTAACTTGTGGAACTCAGGCTACTTTTACACATGACAAAAATGGGTTCTTACAAGTGCTCGAGAGAATACTAGACGTTATAAATGCTGAAGTTTTGTAATGTGTGAATGCACTATTCCCCCTTTATGCAGCAAGATCTCGCAGCCTTATTAGAGTCACATCTGGTGGGTTGGCTGCAAGATATCGCTGCATAAAAGGGGAACAGTACGTTCACACATTACAAAACTCCAGCATTTATAACACCCAGTGTTCTCTTGAGCACTTATAAGAACCTATTTTTGTCATGTGTAAAAGCGGCCTTACTGCCAGAGAAAGTGGTCACGGACGGTAGTGTAGCTAGTTTTAAAAAGGGATTGGATAAGTTCTTAGTGGACAGGTCCATTAATGGCTACTAGCCAAGTGGGTTTTAGGATCCTAACCTCTTACTGTTGGGGGCTGGAACAACAGGGAATGGATTGCCCATTGTGACCTGTTGGGTACTTCTCACAAGAGAAAGTGATTGGCCACTGTCAGAGACAGGTGCTGGGCTTGATGGACCATTGGTCTGACCCAGTATGGTACTACATAAGTTCTTAACAGTGACCTCCTTAAGGAAGTCTTCAGCTGCCCCACAGCTCTTGGGCAATGCAAGGACCCAGTTTCTTTCTTCAGATGGGAATGTGTTGCCTGCAAAGCTCATAGAACCTCATCCTCTCTCTCCATGGTCCCCAGCACCTCTTGGCACAGAGGTCCTCTCAGATAAGTTCCCAATACAGATGTTCCTCATAGCCAAGGCCCTACATATTCTACAATTTCCCCCCCCAAATTCTGCAACCAGGAAACCCAAATTTTCCAAGCAGAATAAATTATGCAAATTAACTAAAATCCTGCAAATTCTGAATGCAAATGCATTTCTCAGCATGCCATATCGCATATATATATATATTTTAATGTCTTTTTTTATTTTAGCTTCTAATACAGAACATCAAACAAACCAAAATTTACATGTATGTTCCCTTCCCCAGTTACTTCCCCCCTCCTCCCTGAAACCTCCCTCATATCGCATATCTTAAAAAACCCCTTACAAAACACCACTCAGAAATACCTATCAGCAGGTGGTCCTTCTCTTTCTTGCAAGGGTTGTATGCAGCTACTCTTCAGTAGCTGTGGCACAGGGCCTCATGGCAGTTAACAGTGGCAGCACCCTATTGACTAGCTTGTAAGTGCTGACATCCCACTGGCTAGCATGTTCCCCACCCAGGCTGTAATTCTGCACTGGCAAATGTAATTTCTACAACAATTTGACTAAATGCACAATTCCACAAAAATGGCGGCGATTGCAGTCGCACAATTTACTTGGCCCATGTTCATCGCGAATGCTGCCAAGCTACACCACAATGAGAATTCATAATGGCTTGTGGCCTTTCTCTGGCACTGTTTCCTGAGTATCTTATTGCCCTTTGCAAACTCTGTGTGGAGGTTTAACAGTCTCCTTTCTCTGCCCCAGGAAGGAGTGAAATATTATCAACCTTATTTTTCACACGGAAAGCTCATGCTCAGAGAGGGGAAGTGGCTTGCCTCAGGGTGACATGGAGCCAGCGACAGAACCCAGGAATCCTACTTGCCAAATGTCTACTCTAAGCCTTAACTCTTTCCAACCACACGGAAATAGTGTCTGCAAGCCCAGTGAGAGAAATTTGACACTCCCCCGCCCCACAGCACAACTTTTGAAATCAGTTTCTGAAGATTGTACTGGCAGTTTAATACGTATGTTATTTGCAATTATTATGTTACTCATCCTACTTTAATGTATATTAAGAAAGAAAGTTCATCTAGCTTTTGTTACCTTCCTGAGCTTGGAGGCCCAGTAGAATTGTAACCCCATTCCCACACTCTCTTTAGGCCTAGATACACCTCACCATCATAGTGGTTTCTCTGGAGGCAACAGACTCCAGGAAGCTGCAAAGGTGCAGGGGCCAGAGGAGATATTTGTCGTGGGGCCTTCCTGGGTCTCTAAGCAGGCTCTTTCAGTAGAAGGATACCCCACTGAGAGAAAGCAGAGCACCCCATAGCTGGAGCCTAGATTACTGTATCCTCCTGACCCTGCAGTTTGCAGTGACAACATGCCCGAAACATCCCAGACTCAGACTTACAGAGGCAGTCACACTCTCAGGCCCACCTTGAATTTGGGGCTGGTCCCAGGCATGTGTCACATGTGCAGCCGCACATGGCCCTGGGGCTAGCTGGGCCCCTGCACTTGCATGGCTGGGCAGCAGGCTGCAGCCAGCTTCTCCCCCAATAAGTTCTTCTACCTCCCCTCCCTGGCTCCGGTCCCCATCTCTCACCTGCCTCTGCCTCCTAGTAGTGCTCCAGCAGCAGCGGGACACCCCTGGGAGAAACAGCTGTTTGTTTACAAACAACTTCTCCCCATGTGCTGATCAGAAGGTTATTATCTTGTAAAGAAGGTTCTTCAAGATGGTGCCTAACATTCTCTCAACTGGGTTCTGCATGCTCACCCTATTCAAATAATAGACCACATGATGGTCTCGAGCTCCTCTAGTATAAAAAGCAATCTCCCCCTCTGAATGACAGTTCCTTCCAATCCTTTCTAGAAATATAAGGAAAAAAATCCATGCAGGGCTGGGGGTGGGTGTTGTGAGAATGTTCGGAGCCATCTCAAAGAACCTTGTTTACAAGGTAGCAACCTTCTGTTCTTTGAGTGGCTCCTCATACACTATTTTTACATGGCTCCACCGGGTGGGGGATCCGTGGGTGCGCCAGTGCATGGATGGGGCATGCACACAACTGCACACACATCCCCACTCACCCACCACTCATCCACACCCACAGAGTAACCGCCATTTCCCCCGGTTGCTGAGTGGGTGGGTGAGTGGGGATGCGTGTTAGGCGAGCGCGCACGCAACCCCACTCACCATGGGCGCATGCACTGCATCATTCACACTGGGCTCCCCCACCCATGAACATACAGAAATCTGCATGTTCATGGGTGGGAGAGGCCCGTGTAAAAAGGGCCACATTCTCACAACTGTCTTACTTATACTATCTTAGGTAGGAATTTAGGATGTAAAGCAATATCTATTATATCTTGGAAAATAAATCTGCAAATATGGTTCTGAGATTATTATGGCTGCTATTTCACTAACTTTTCTTAATGAAGTTATTGCTAACAGGAATACTGTCTTTAAACCCGCACCCCATAGCCAGTTCATTTGCGCCCCCAATATAATTAATTCACGCTGCCCCAGGGGCACAAATTAAATGATTATGGGTGGGGGGCAGCGTGAACTGATTATGGGGGCACAACTGAACTGGTAACGCGCTTAATAAGCTAGCTGCATTTTGGGTGTCTGGTTTGTTTGATAGCAGCACCTCTGGACCGGTCGCATTGCATGCGTGCACAAGGCACAGGCGGCACTGGCAGCAAGAAGCAACAGGCCCTGGAGGCCAGACTGGCTAAGCTCCCCCAGTAAGGCAGTGGATGCAGTCAGTCTCTCTGTGCCTGCCTTACTACCCGCCCGGCTGGGGAGGAGGGGGGAAGCACTGGGAGGCCATGCTTCTCCATGGTTGCTCGGAGGGGTGGAGAATGAGAATCCTTCCTGTCCAGAGGGAGTACATTTTATGTAAATTTAGACATTTGAATAATTAGGTGGGGCCTAATTATGCAAATTAGGCCCCACACCAAGACTTCGCACATGGCCTCACAAACCCTGGTGCCGGCCCTGCTTGAATTCATACTATTTTGTTTGGAAAACCCCCGACTTCAGTTCTCATGGAAAGAGAGGAGCTAGCTTCCTCTCTGAAATGACCACATCCCCAAGAAGGTACCTTTGTTGAGGGCTGCTTGTTTCTCAGCATCCTGTTCTTGTCTCATCTGCAAGAACCCAACCTCTAAGGCAGGGTTTGGAGCAGACGACCGGTGAAGATCCTTCTTGTTCTGCTCAAAGCTCAACTTGGACTGTGGAGAGAAAGCATGTTCCCTGGTGAATGGCTGAAGAGCTTAGGAGGCTTCAGGCAGGGGAGCTGGAAAGAGGCCCTGCCCTGGGGCAGCTGCCATCTTCCTTAGCCAGAAGGATTTCAGACACAGAAAATAAACACACATGCCAAAGACAGACACACAACTGGGCTAGTCGCTAGGGAAAACACTTGGGCAGGTTTTCATTTCAATTAAAAAATAACTCCTGAACATGCCCAGAGAACAAGAACCAGTCAGCTAGAGAGAGAGGCGGGCCAAATGCAGACAGGGTTCAAATTGGCAGATGAACCAATCCCAAGTGTGTTTTGGTTCTGGAACCCATTTTAACCATAATGCTAGAATCTGAGGCCTTGATGGGTAGATCTTTCCTGGTTCCCTCACTTAGCTGGTTGCTCACGCTATACATTTCAAGAGTCATTTTCCACATGGTAGGAGTTTTGCACAAGAAAGAGCCCTGATCTTTTGAGGATGCTACCAGTGAGGTTTGAAATGCAACATGGTTCCTTTGGGTCCTTCTTTACAGTCTAAGTTCCTGTGGTGGCCAACTCAAAGCCTAATCCAATTCTAACTAAAGTCTAAGGAAAGATTCCTCATTGATCCCAATGGGATCTATGCCCCAAATTCCATGAACCTAAAGCATGGGGCCAGTGTGAATGCAGCCTCCCAAGGGTTTTGCCTGTCATGTGGAGAACCACAAATGAACTGGAAACTTCAGGATCTTGAGAGGGAAGCTCATGAGTCTGCAAAATTGAGGTTGTACGCTGCCATGGAGCTGTGGAAAATCAGGGTATTCTGGCTAGAAACTTAGCAGCAGTTTCTGAGAACAAATACTTATACACAGCCGCTGATCTAGAGAGGGTGTCTAAAAGGAAACCTGCCCAAGTCCCTCCTCCTGCTTCAGCTCAAACAGCACCTCAAAGGGACACAGCCTGTTGTAATGGACAATGAAGATGACAGGGAACAATAAGAAGGTATTGTGGGGGCAGACATTGGCTGCAAGGGTTAGATGTTCGGCCAGTAGGGGATGCAACCATTATATCAGCCACCTGCTTCAAATGGCTCTCTTAACCTTGCCCTACATGCCATATGCCAGCCAGTCTTCCACTTGGCTGTCCTCTTAGTTGAGGCACCAGGAATTGAACCAAAGACATTCAAAGCTAAGGGGAAAATCTTTCCCATTTGAGCTGAAGAACCAGGCTTTGCAGCTGATCTGGAACAGACCCATGTACTCCCTGCAGCTGTGGGGTAATGGGAGGTTACATTAATGGACACCTCATATGGATTACAAGTACCCGGGATTTGAATCTGGGTCTGTGCGTTCCGAAGGGGCTAGCTTTACCCAGCAAGCTGCCAAGGAGCCAGTTTGCACAATTAGCAGTGCAACCCTTGAGCCTCTTGATTTTGTCCCTGCCAACTCGGATTGGTTGAAGATACCTATATATATACTTCCAGCCAGGTCATCTCCTGCACTTTGCCTTGTGCAACAGTTTCGCCAGACTTTTGCTGTCTGGCTCCCTGCTGCTTGCTTGTGCTCCTGTGACTCTGCCTCAGTTCCAGCCTCTCACCTTCCTTTGCCCACCTCCTGCCTTGACCTGCCTTCCAGACCTGCTTTTTTCCTGTTTCTCTATCACCCTTCCTTGGATGGACTGCCTGGTTTTGACACAGCATTCTGGCATCAGACACCCCCCCCCCCCAATTCTCTGAGATTGCTTCCGCCAAAATAGACCTTCAGTTTGTACCTTTTGCCTCTGCCATTGCTGCTCTGGCCTGGATCTTGAACTTACCAAGGTGCCACCCATGACCCAGCTCTAACACATCTTTGCTAACACTTCAGACCATTTATTGGGTGTGCTCCTCAGCCATTAAAGTCAATGGGAGCTGAGCTACTGACTTCATTGAGGACAGGATCACACCTACTGAGCTTAATTAAACCCAGCAGGTCCTATTGGAGCAGGTCCATATTATTGAGAGCCAGTAATTTTTTTTCATCTAATAGAAGTGGGTTCGAGATGGGGTGGATGGAGGAACTGAAAAATTGATTTTGAACCAAGATGAATGTTTTTATTTCAATCAAAAATCACCATTTTAAAATATATTTATCTATATATAATTTTTTTAAAATAAAATTTTAACTCTTATTCCCCCAGAGACAAAACATGTGTACCCGTGCAGCAGCATGGACTGAATGCATGAAGGATAGTCTTGCTCCACAGTGTGTGCTCAGGTGTGCAGCTGTCAGACTGTGCGAACGCATGGATTAGATTTTCTGTGCTATTACTGGACAGTGAATGCACATGGCGTTGCATGCGCTGGTATCCTTGGGAATGCTGCACATGTAGCAGCTCATTTGCATCAGCTCTTGCATTTGCTGCGGTGCACATTAGTCACAGCTCATTGCAAATCGGCTCTGAGTCTAAAGCCATGAGTACTAATCAGGCTCCAGCAGTTAAAGTCAAGCACTTGAACCCACCAAAGATCAGAGCGTTCTAGGCCTGATTCTGCTCTCTTGCTGGTGGAAACGTGGGGTAACTTCATGGACTTACTTAGACCATGATCTAAGATCGATCAGAATCTGGTCTAGTGATAACAAAATTTATTTATACTTTGCAGCTAAAAACTGGACAGGCAGCACAGAGAAGGGAAGAGAAAAGCAAAGAGGACAGAGGCGGCTCTGTACAGGCAAATGACTTAAGGCTGAAACGGATCTTCAGGGTGGATTCTATCACTGATGAATTTACCCATTCCAATAGAAGTCTGACAAAACGGTGACTGGCTGCTATCCAGACCCTGTTTTATTGGAGATCCAGATTGGCTGGTCTTGTTGCTGATCAGCAGGGTGGCACCATTTTGTACATGTGCAAAACAAGTCTTTTGAATATTATGTATGTGCAAAATAGAACTGTCCTGCTGTACCAGCTCGCAAAGAGCAGTTGGAGGGGTGCACAGAGATCCTGCAGTTAAAAGATCCACAGTGAATCTCTGGCCACTTTTACACATTACAAAAATGGGTTTTTATAAGTGCTTGAGATAATGCCAGGTGTTATAAATGCTGACGTTTTGTGATGTGTGAATGCATTATTCCCTTTTTATGCAGCAAGATCTCGCGGTCTCGTAAGAGTCACATCTGGTGGGTCTTACAAGGCTGCAAGATCTCACTGCATAAAAGGGGAGTAGTGTATTCACACATCACAAAACTCCAGCATTTATAACACCCGGTATTATCTCAAGCACTTATAAGAACCAATTTTTGTCAGGTGTAAAAGAAGCCAAATCTGTGCACCATTTCAAAACTGCAGAGAATCTCTGTGGATAAAATAGGATGGATCCATTTCAGTCCTAAGGCAACTACAACATGTGAGGCCTGATTTTCCCCTCACACTTGGTGCAAATCAAGAGACATCTCTTATAGGCAATGGTGCTATGCTGCTGTTGTAAGTCAGGTCAGAATCAAAGTGGTTTCTCTGAGGCAGCACCGGCACTAACATTTTCTCTCCCTCCCCGGTGATGGGTTGGTAATGGTTGCATCCCCCTGAGCATGGCTATTACAGGATTGCAGTGATACACTATCCCCTCACCACAATGAGATGGGAAAACCCCTCCGCAGCTTTGGTGGCATTTCAGTTATTTAAATTCCCAGGGAAAGGAGTCGCCCTGGTTGAACTGAACTCATAAAAAGTTGGCTCAAGTAGCTCTTACAAAAAAAAGTGAGTTGAAATGTGTTCTCTGGGGAAAATTTTCTTGGCCATGAATTTGCTGAAAATATTATGCTCCTCCATCTTATTAAAGTGCTACATGTCATTCACCCCATTTGACTGAGGGAAAACAGAAAAAGTGGCTTGTCTGAGATCAAGACCAGAAACCAGGTCTCCTGAATCCCACCCCACTTCCCTTTCCCACTGGACCAGGCAGCTTCCTAGAGGGCAGAGCTCATTAGATTCCCAGAAGGGAGCAGGATTCCATAAACCAGGGTTTCATTTACAACAGCCACATTACAAAGCCAGAGTGAATGGCAGTGTTTCCCATCTGGCTGCATAAATGCCCTGTCCTAGGATTCACATCTAAAATTCATGAGGGGCTGGACAAGGCCAGCCTGAGGGGTTTTACTGCCCTGAGCAACACACTTCAGACTAGAGGCCTACATCCTAATCTGAACCTGACTGGTCCTGAAAGGCCTGGGCTGGGTGACCAGGTCAAACACTCTTGGCTCAAGCCCATCAGGCCCAGGCCGGGCTTCCTAGCTGCAGGAAAACCCATGGTACCTTTTGGAGGTGCAGCAGCCACGCCGGAAAGGGGCAGGGATAAGGTTGCCATTTGACTCCAGGTTTTGACCAAGAACCTCCAGGCTCTGGGAGAGTTCTGATTTCTCCAGGCTAGCAAGGGGCATCCACGGGTACAGGGCCGGCCTTACCATAAGTGGGGCCCAGGGCAGGGAAGAAATGTGAGCCCTATACCTTCCCCTGGCTGCCTGGCTCATGGGGTGCTCCCTGGACCAGAGGCAGCGCACTACCCAGGCCTGGGCTCGGAGATGGGCGGAGGGGCACTCCCCTCCACCCATCCCAAGCCTGAGCAGCCAGATTCTGACTGGATGACTTACCTGATCCCCTGCCGATGCCAGTGCCACCGCCACCTCCAGCCTGGGCCCCACGCTGCCTGACCCAGTCTCTCGGCCAGGGAGAATGAGAGAGAAAGAGGCAAAGGCCATGCCTCTCCCTCAGTTCGCCTGGCCGAAACAGCCAGGCAGGCAGTGGAGGGGTCCACTAGCGTGAGGGAGAGGCGGGGCCTCTGCCTTCTTCTCCCTCACTTCCGGTGGAAGTGAGGGAAGAAGCAGAGGCCCCACCTCTGCCTCACTTGCCCCCCCTCAGTGCCCGTCAGTCTCTTGGCCAGGGAAACTGAGGGAGAGGCAGGGCCTCTGCCTCTCATTCCCTCTGGCCGACACTGTGCCGGCGGGGGGGGGGGGGGGGCTCTGCTTCTCTCTCACTTCTGCTGCCTCCCCCCACCCGACCCGATTAAAAAACAATTTAAAAAACAACAACAAAAAAACCCCAAACCCGCGAGGCCCCCCAAGCATGGAGCCCTGGCCGGCCACTCCTAACTACCCTGCGGTTAGGCCAGCCCTGCATGGGTAACCTGGAGAATCAGGGTTTTTAGGGCTGGCCATGTCAGACTGAGGGTGGACCATAAGGACTTTTGTCCCCTTTCCTTTGTGGCCCTGTCCCTATGGAGCACTATGATTTCATGACGGATGCTCTCCACAAGGGCAGGGTTATGTCAGAAAGGTGGAGTGAAATCTCCTTTGCCCCACACCCTCCAAGTGGTCTTGCCCCCTCTGGGTTTCCGTCCTGGAGTGAGGTGGCAATAGTAGGTGGGCAACACCTTAGCCCCACACCTTTTCACAGTGCTCTTTGGGGGAAGCAGGGCCACCTGGGTGAGAGCTCAGAAGAACCTGACTGCATCAGGCCACGCCTCTGGTCAGGCTCAGTGCACTTGGGCTTGGGCCCAGCTTGAGTCCAAATATTTGGCCTGAGCAGAACTCTACTTCAGATGTCTCATTCCCTCCTGCAGAACAAGCCCCAGTGCAGGATTTGTGCTGGGTGCTCCTGTTCCCTGCGTCTCAGATGAGCTATGGGGAACAGGAGTGCTGCATCTGACCCACTGGGCCTTGTAATGCAGTGGGAGATGCTCTTGCCAATGGAACAGGAGCCCTTGAGGGTTCTGGGGGGTAGCACAGAGGGGTCTGTCCTTAGAAGAGCGATCCCTGGAGAGTGCCCCCACCCAACCCCCAAGGGGCAGGTGAGTCTAGATCTGGATGCCCAGAATACGTCACACTCCTCCTGCTCGTCTATGTGCAGTTGACAGGAAGTGCCAGTCCGAGTGGATTGGTGGGCTCTTCCTGCTGTCCACACCTGTTGTCCCCCAAAGGCAGCTTGCTCCCCAGTGTGCGGATCTCCCAAGGTGCTCCACTTCCCAGTGGGTGGCAGGGGATAGTGCATACTGCTGACTCGCGAGCTCCGCTTTGATACCTGTCCCCTCTTCGCCTCGCTGCTTTGCTGCCAGGAAGGGGAGCTAGGGTACGGCCAGAGGCGGCTCTCACTAGGGAGCGGAGGGACAGTCGGAGGAGACTCCAGGGGCACATACGATTTGGGGAGGGGAGGTCGAGGTGGGCCCGGTTCCTGGGGTGGAGAGGAAGCCAAGAGTGTTAGGAGCGAGTACAGAGAAACTGTGAGAGCAGGGAAGAAAAGAGAGTTAGCGAGACACACACATGACAGATAGAGGTGTTGAACCCCAGACAAGCATCCTAGGGAGCCCTGACAGCACATGCAAATCCTTCCCTCCAGGCTCATGCCCCTCCCCCCTGCCTCTCTTCTAGCCCCTGCTGCACTCACGTAACCAGTTCCCTACACTGTAAGCTCCGTGCCCTCCACTGTCAGACAGATGAATGGGCCCAATGGGGCTTTGTAGAGCAGAAAGCAGAGCTACTGTTCAGTGAACAGTGTTCACCAAGGTGGAAGATGAAGGAATTGCAAAGAGGCACAGGAGCTGTGTGCTTACGCCCGACAGAAGTTGTGCTGCACAATCCAAGCAGCCCCACAAAGGTCTACTGTCATTAGACCTTTTACCCAGCCTTGGCTGCCCTCTCTGAGACGGATCTCACACTTCAGCCACATGCTGAAACTTTGGGACCAGCTGGTCAGAAAGTCTTGCATTCTCTCTCTCTCTCTCTCTCTCTCATGGGTCAACCAGATCTGCCTTCCCTTAGGAACTAGGGTTGCCTGCTTTCATGATTTTAATGCGAGTGCTGCAATTGAAGGAGTTTCTTAAAAGCCTGAAATCCTGACAACTGTAGAATTTCAGTTTTCATTAAAAAAAAAAAAAAAAGTTTGGAGCTGCAGAGAAAAGCTTGACAAAGAAAAAAAGCCCAAAGTTGTGATATTTTAAAATCTCATGAGTTTGGCTGACAGTCTTGAGCATCTGAATCTTGCAGCATAATTTGTTCTCTCTCTCTCTTATAATCCACCCAGGCACTAATGCACAATGAGCCTCCCACACCCTCATCCTCAGATCTTCAGTGCCACCTGCTGGTGGAAAAAGAATGCTGACAGGTGAAAAGTGATGGACTTTCCCAACCAGCCCTGCTCACTAGCTGCCTCCTAGGGATGGGAGTTCGAATTGAAGTAACTGAACCGAACCACCTACAATTCCAATTTTGGCTCATATTCGGTTTGTATCCGAGCAATACAGGCCTCAATACATGTCTGCCCCCAGCTATGCCTCCCCTGGACACCTGCCTGGCGTAGGCAGGGGTATGGGGAGGCGGGCACTGGCAGGAGTCCAGGGGAGGCAGAGCTGAGGGTAGAGGGACCACACAGGAATGGGGACAGTTGCTTTGCTTACCTTTTTTCTTAGGCTCCTGAGTCTGAACCAGTTACCCATGATGCCCAGTGCAGCCTTCTCAGACTGCGCCGGGAAGAAAATACCATGGAAAAAAATCACTGCACATCTGCAAATGGCCACCATGGTCTTTCTGCACATGCATGGCCATTTTCAAAATGGTGCCAGCAGCGTTGGTGCTGTTTTGAAAAACAGCAGCCGGTCTGCACATGCCTGGCTGCCTGCTGAGCATGAGCAGATCAGCGCCATTTTCCAAAATGGCCATGCACACGTAGAATGGCAATGGCAGCCATTTTGTACATGCACAGTGATTTTCTATAGTATTTTTTCTTCCCGGCGTGGCCTGAGAAGGCCGTGCCAGGCACGGCGGGTAGCCAGTTCGGACTCTGGAGCCTAGGAAAAAAGGTAAGTAAAGCAACTACACCCCATCCCCACCCCTGCCCGGCCCCTTTACCCCCAGATCTGCCTCCCCCAGACCCCTGCCCGCCTGGTCTCACCCACCCCAGCCTTCCCTCGGGAGGGTGGGGCCCCTAGTACCTCCTTAGCCTCCTTTTCTGCATTTCCCAGCTCCATGCAATGGTGGCTCCACTCACCTCGTTGCTGCCTTGCTTGGTGGGTGACCCCTGGGAGCCTGACACCAGCGAGAAAGGGCTCAAGGGGCTAGTGAGGCTGGCGGAGCTTAGAGGGCTGGCTGGGCTGTTGGAACTGTAGGTTCCTGATGGGCCAACAGTCACTGCAAAGAAACAACAATAAGGAGCAAGTGAGCAATTCTTTTCTATTGAGAGAGAAGAAATGAAATTGCCAAGGAGAGGACCACTCTGAGAGTGGAATGGCACAGTATTGCCTTGTAGATTGAACCTGGTCCCATTGCACTTTGCTCAGTTTAGAAGCCTTCCTGGCCCAAGCCCCTTGGACTCAGGTCTGGCCAAGTTCGGTGTTGGCTGACAGTCTTTAGCATCTAAATCTTGCAGCATAATTTGTTCTCTCTCTCTTTCTCTCTCCTTCAACCCATGGAACAGCATGATGTCATGGGTTGACAGAACCATATCAGAACAGGAGTGGGGGAATTGGCTTAGGCCCTGCCCTTTTCCTGGTATAGCCCTGTCCTCATGGAGTACCATGTCAACACAGTGCTCTGTGGGGGCAGGGCTATGTCAGAAAAGGGGCAAGGTTAATGGGTATTTTCACAATGACGCGGGGGTGCTCACCCCTGAAGCGAGTCCGGGGGTACCTGCGCCTGGGTCCATTTTGGCCTATGGGAGTGTCAGGTAAAAAACCATCATGGGTGGCAACCCTACATATAGCTGTTCAGATATGTGCACTGCTTCACTTCTGGTCTGTGTCCATCTGCGAGAGCGTGGAAAAGAAGCCTATCCATAGACTTTCACAGGAAAAGGCTTGCAAGGTAAAATTATAATTAAACATTTGTGAAAAGATTTACTCCTTGGTGTTGCTGCTGCTGCTGCTGCATGGAGGGGGCTAGAGTTGGTTGGATTGTACTTCATAGGACTGACAAAGGAAACAGTTGGGGGTAGGGAAGAGGAGGAATTTTTTTGTGAGTCCTGCACCAAGAACTAAACCAGTGGCCTACCAGGAGGCAAGGATGTACAGCAGTGGGGGTGGAGGGGAAGGGCAGCCAGTAGCTGGAAGGTGAGCAGGGAATGGCCAACATGGCTGGTGGGAGAAGACTATTGGGTAGCTGATCCAGCTTGCAGCTACAGTCACATGATCAGGATGACATCACCAAATTGAACACACAATGGATTTGCCGCATGTTTATCATTATGTCTGGAAACACACAGAGAGCCTGAAGAAACCAATGGGAGCTTTGCCAAGGACCCCAATAAAGTGGTCCATTCAAGCTGCTGGGAGTTCTGCATTGACTTTAGTAGAGTCTGCAGTTCCTGGCACAGGGGCAAGGCAGGTGGTGAATCCCGAGGCCAGGATTCACGGGTGGCACTCACCTCTGTGCTTGGCAGTGTCTGTGCCCCGAGAAGGGTTGTTCTTCCTCAGCCCCTCCATCACATCCTGGATCCTCCAGATCTCCTTCTGGATTTGCCGATTGAGAATTTCGTTCTAAAAGAGCCATGGTGCAGAGCGTTAGAACAGCACCAGGGCACCAGAATATGCCCAAGCAAACTAACATTGCTGTTCTTCATCTCCCTCCAGTCTTCCCTCAACCTACTAGCCCCCAAGGACTTTACTCCAGGGTTATCCAGCAGCTCAAGCTTTGCCTGAGACTGAGCTGTGAGAGTGACACTATCAAGACTGGGCATCCAGGGTCTATGGGTCACTGAAGTCAGTGGAAGGCTGCATGAGTAAGGTCCTAGTACTAAAATCCTGTCAACTATCCATAGACCTGGCCATATGGAGGGAGGGTGGATAAATAGCTCAGGATGTCTAGGTCAATGGTGCTCCTGCTTAACTGGTTGACACTGCCTGCTCCTGTGGCCTCTGAGGCAAAGAGCCACAGCTGCCTGACTACAGCCTTGGCCGGAGACGCACTGCAGCTCTGAACACCCATCAGCTGGCCCCACTAAGCAGGTGGCAGCAGAAACCATCAATTAGCTGTTTAGCTCTAACACCTGTCCCTGGCTGATTTGAGGTGTGGGGTTTGACTGGGAACAGCAAAACCATGCTCCAGGGCTGGGCAGACATGGCTGTGGAGAAAAGTGCTTAAGGAGCCACAGTGAGACAATTGCTGATCTAGCAGCATCAACTTCTATTACTTGAGCCTAAGAAACCCATTGGCTGAAGGCAATGACAGACTCTTTGGCTGTGATCCACAAGCCACTTACTCTGGAGTTGCTCCACTGAAGTCCTGTAGGTTTCAGCAGAGCAACTCTGCAGTAAGTGGTTTGTGGCCTTTATTATGTTAACCAGTCACTAGTTGGCAGCACAGCACCAAGAGTGTCGGGGTGGGACATACTGGGGCAAATTACTTGTTCATTTTTTTCCTTTTTCAGTTTAAAGGTTTTTACAGATTTAATTACGGATCTGTATTTCAGTTCTGTATTTAAATGCATGGAAACATTTTTTAAACCATTCCCTCCATCTCCCGGGGCCATTACGGTTTAATCCAAAACAGAGAGTTCCATCCCTACAAGAGAGTGATATGGGATGTACACCACCACATAAGGCAGAACTGGACTCTCTCAGAAGGCTGTTCCATACCGACTCCTTCAGGGACTGATGGCCAGTGCAGGTTTTATTCACTGAGTTCATTCACACCACAAGTTAATGCCAATTGGGAATTAAATCCAGTTCAGGTTTTACTTCTTCATACACCGCAAGCTGAGCTGCAGATTGTCTATTCCTGCTCCCTTGAGACCAGTTCATTCCAATGGGCTTCTAGCCAGGGCTGGACGTAGGAATTTTGCACCCCTAGGCCCTTCTCAGGCTGCTGTCCCCAAGCCGCGTGTTCATGGGTGGGGGGAACCCTGTGTGAACGATGCAGCGCATGTGCCCGCAGTGAGTGCAGGTGCATGCATGTGCCCACCTAACACGCTTCCCCACTCACCCCCCTTTAGTCCCTACACATGGAGCAACCGGGGTGTGATTGCGTGGGGGTAAGCGGGGATGCGTGTGCGGACGTGTGCACACCCCGCTCATACACCGGCACGCCCATGGACCCCCCCCATCTGGTGGAGCCATGTAAAAACGACCTATGAGGAGCCACTCAAAGAAGAAGAAGAGAAAGTTGCTGCCTTGTAAACAACGTTCTTTGAGATGACTCCAAATATTCTCACACCACCACTTTTCCAGCCCTGTATGGAATTTTTTTCTTATATTCCTAGAAAGGGTTGGAAGGAACTGCCATTCTGAGGGGGAGAGTGCTTTTTATATTAGAGGAGCTTGAGACCATCATGTGGTCTATTTGAATCCCTCCTCAAAACCCACCTCTTCCTCGCCACCTTTCCTGACGGCTGTTAGAACTTTCCCCACGATATTTACTGTCTGCCCTCCCTGCAGACTCCTGCCTAACTGCAACCAAGTCAAGCACGTGCACCTGAGACTTTGCATCCACTTGAATGTAATTTATCCCTTGTCTCTCCCTATGTCCCCTATCCTTGTCTTCCCCCTCTGTGTCTATTAGATTGTAAGCCGTAGGCAGGGACCGCGTCTATCTTATTGTTCTGTAAAGTGCCAGGTACACAGCTGGCGCTATACAAATGCTTATAATAAAATAATAATAATAACAACTGAGCACCAGGATTGCCGCCCCTCAGAAAATGCCGCCCAAGACCTGGCCTAGGGGGCCTGCCCCTAAGTCTGGGCCTGCTTCTAGCCTTCCTTTGGGATAATCATACATCCTGGACTGGACATCAACACTAATGTAGAACACGATTCTGGATGCTGCCAGCTGTGTAAAAGACAGAACATTTCAGACTCCAGCTGTACCCAGAGTGCCAAGGGGCAGTTACCTTGGCAGTCTCCACCACAAGTCATACTTCTGTAGCTTTGTGAGGTTTATCTTATCTCAAGCAGGACTCAACCAAATATACAATTTCTGGGTGATTATGCCAGGCTCTCAGCACAGAGCAATTGTGTTCTAACACTGCCTGTGGTATACCCAGGACTGGCCTTAAGGCAGGACAGATGGGGCAGCGTCTGGACCCCACACTTTGGGGGGTCCCTGCAAAAAGACTGCCCTGGGAGCCTCAGGAGTGGTGGTAAGACCCTGCCACTGCTGTCATGAGGCATCAGCATTTCCCAAGCACAGAGCTACAAAAACAGCTTTGCCAACCAATGAAGGAGGGAGATTAGGTCTCATGGGCTGAACACAAGATACAGAGCAAAGAACTCTTGATTTTCCGCACCAACATTTTCTGCGACTTTCATTATCTTGTAGCTCTGTTGTTCTCACATTATACCTCTACAGCAGGGGTAGGGAACCTTTTCCCTCCTGGGGGCCACTATGAAAGCTTGCACAAGCTCTGAGGGCCACACAGAAGTTGGGGTGGGGGTGCTTAAGGGATGCACTCAAAGAAAGGAGGGCCCAAATCATGGATTTGGGTCATGGAACTGTCCGCTCTCCTTGTTTGTATAACCTCATCCCTGCTCCCTTCCCTGGAGCTCAGTTTTTCAGTGATTGGAGGTAAGAACTGGATCCAAGGACCAGATCCAGGAAGTGGAAAGGGACCACATAAAAACTTGCCGCGGGCCGCATTTAGCCCGCGGGCCTGAGGTTCCCCACCCCTGCACTACAGCATGGAAATGGCTCCGATTACTTGGCAGGGCAGCTGTAAAGCTGGACTGGGTAATGTCTGCACTACGCTTTGAAGATTCAAAAAGGTAATTTAAGTGTTGTTATGCAGCTACCCTTACCTTACAAACAAGAATACTCATGCTGTGCTGATATTTTATCTTGGGCCTCATCTCTGAACAGACAGATCACCAATAAGAAGATTATTGGCATGTGCAAGCAGTAATTACCCCAAACCAATTGCATAATTACTGAGCTCCATTGAAGATAAACAAACAGAGCCAAAGGAGGGCAGGTGTTCACCTCTTAGGGAGATGGAGCTTGTGTTATAAGGAGATGGGTACTTGTTCTAAGATAACCCACATTGTAGTTCAAGAAGGGGAAGGATGTTTAATAGATGATACATTTTGGAGGGGGTGGGGCTTAGGTTCTGCTCTAAGTAGGTCTCACTGAACAGCTACTCATGTCATTAGTCAAACCAATTAACTTTAAAGGTAGGGAATTTTATCCAATTTATGTTGGTGTATATCTGGAGTAAGTGCTATTAAAGTCAATGGGTCACCTATAGTTCCACCTGTGGTAACAGAGAGCAGAATTTGATCCTTTCTCTTCCTTCAGAATTAAGTGTGCAAAATATTTGCGTGCGGGAAAGTTTCAGGGCACATTTTCACTCTAAATTTGCATAGTGAGTGGTTAACTGCCCATGCAAATGGCTACCTGTGCATCTAACTGGTCATTATTTGCACCTGCAATTGGCATGGCTGCCTGTATAACCCTGTACCTGTCCACAGAAATGAAATGAAGTGTGTGCACAGAGATGGTGATGTCAGGAACTAGATCTTTAATTTGTGTCTCTGGGACATGGGAGCAGTGGTCAGCTTTGCAGCATCATCACTACACCTTGACTGCAGCCTGGAATCTGTCCAGTAGGGGCCATGGTTCCTATCTTTGCCACAGCCTCCATTTTCCTGATTGGCTACCTGGCTAGACAAAGGCCACTTCCAACCACAGGAAGCTGAGTGGATCAATGCTTCAGCTGCTCCTTCCTGTACCTGTTCTGCTTTGATCCTGAGTTCAGTCCTTGTTTCTTCCCTGATCCTGACCTGTGCCAGTTACTTGCTTGCATGCCTGCTACGCTCCCGAGCCTCGACCTCAATCCTGACCCAACCCCTGAATTTCACCCATGTCCTGGATCCCCTGCCCTTGCACATGTTTCTGAAAATCTGGCCTTGTGGTTTTCAGCACAAACTTCTGAAACCAAGAAACTTCAAGCAATGGGCTCCTAAAACAGGTGTCAGTGAACAGTGACTTAGTTTTACACCAAGGTTACTTCATTAAGTGCTTGGTTTACACCAGATCAATGAGAGCAGAATTGAGCCCTCTACGTCCTGAAGAATGCTTCAGACTTCCCCATCCCATGTGCCCAAACTGTCACTCAGCCTCTGCAGGACTGGCGGTTTCATTTGCTCACCTGGATGTCCAAGTTCAGTTGTTCCCATAGGTCGTCGTGCAGGGCAGACACCTCACTTTCCAGGTTCTCGTACTCAACGGTGCTGTTGGCCAAGGCCTGTGGGTTATTTGCAAAGACAGACATCAAGAAATAATCTCTCTCTCTGCTCCCTCTCTGTTGATTCTTCAGGTGCAGCCTCTGCAGGAACTCATCACTGCCTACCATCACCAAGCCTGCAGGAGCCCACGATCTGGAGGCTCAGTGGTACTGAAAAAGGGAATTCCACCCAGGAAAAAGCCCCCTCTAGTTCCCTGTGGCGAAGCCACTGTGCAGAACTGGCTGAAGATTATGCTCAGAAAATGTTTCAAAATTCTAACTCAGACTTGTGTTTCTTGTTGATAGAAATGGAAAGAATTTTCCATTTTCCAAAATGTATTTGCATGGAAACCGGGGGACAATTAGGGGGTGAACAAATCCCTCATATTTCACTTTGGGGTACATTTGGGGTGCCAAAAAAGAATATTCTCACTTTTTAATAGCAAACACATTTACAATTTCAAAGTATCAGCACCTTTTTGTTGAAAATTGAAAAATTTGTTGGTATTGCTATTTTTCCCCCCATGTGTGAAATTGCTGATTTTCATAGAATTATCTGATTTGTGTGAAAAACGTTCAGCCAGTTCTGCTGATGCATGTGTCCTGGCACCGGGTAAGATTTTAGATCTAGGGTAAAACCAGAAATGGCCCATCCCAAAGTAGCAGACTGGCTCAACTAGGGGCGGAGGTGTACTGGGACTCTACAGGTATAAAAAGTGAATGAGGATAGCATCTGAAACATTACAATGGATCTACCCACCTCCTCCTCTCATTGGCTACTGATGCCACAATCATGCACATTCAGCCTGAGAAAGTTGTGCATGCTGGGAAATGTTTAAAAGTCCATTTACACTTACTGGCACAGGCTTTTGCTATGGTCATTGTATACTATTAAATACCATTAAAATTATAAAATCAGTACAAATGATAACAAATTAGCAACATTATATACAATCATAAAGGCATGATCGCAATCAGTAGAAATTGCAGTTATCAGTTTCTGGTTGAGATCAATTAAGAGATATCATTCCAGCTGGGAAATGTAGTTTCTTTGGGTTACATAGGTCAAGCTGATGTTGCTTCCAGGTTGGGCCTAGGGCGAGGGTTGGCCTTGGCAGGCCCAACACACTGGGGTGACTGGCTTTGCTGCCTGACTGGCGCCTGCATGCTGCCTTGCCAGGCTCCTAGGCTTGACCCTGCTTAGTAGTGTTGCCTCCACCTGCTGATGGGATGAAATGAGGTGAGACGAAAGTTGCCCCCAGCCTCTTTGTCCTGTCTGCCCCTGACAGCGTGGGATTATGAAAATGGGCCACTTCCTCTGAGGGAAGAGAAGCTTAACAAATGCAAAAATACACACAAAAAACAACAACAAGTGATGGAAACAAGGAATAAAAACCAATAAACCTACTAAGGCCCCAATTTTGGAGCCTGTGGGGTTAATTTTTTTTGCCACCATGTAGGACATTCTGTCTCCCAAAATGCTGGGAATTTCCTTCTCTCTTGTTCTCTTTTTCTTTCTTTTAAATGGAAAAAAGAGAAAAGAAGAAGGAACCACCAAGACAAAGGAGAAAAGAGATTTATCTCTATGAGGCTGCACAGGCAAACAGCTTGCCTTTGGGATGCCAGGTTTCCCTGACAATCCCAGCCTGGCTAATGCAATAGAAACAGGCTGCCCAGTCAGAGACATGAGACTCTGGCAATGTAGCTCTGCTGGTGGGCACGGAGGAGGCTCCTGCTTGGTGTCCTGGCATGTGGGCAGCACAGTGTTGCTACCTTCCCTTGTGCTTTGGGGCAGGGGCATGAGGCATGTCAGAAAGGGATGGGGCAGGGGCATGTCAGA
>QEPC01011221.1:1162591-1176389 GCA_003113815.1 Sphenodon punctatus | reverse complement strand
GGGCGGGCGGTGAGGCCAATGCCGCCGCAGCATCTGGCCAAGTTCACCACGGCCCAGAATCCCGCCGAGGATTCCGGGCTGTGATAGCCGACCAGATGTTACTTTTTATTGATGCCCGCCTGGAATCACATTCACCACACTTCTGCGGATTTTCCCGCTGGGAGCCTGGGAAGCGTGGTTGAAGTTGACCCCATGTGGGTATTCAGTGTGGTGAACATCTGGCGGCCGCCGAACAGACGTGCAGGGCACAGTGACCACAGGTGGGTATTCACTGTGGTTCACTGTGATCTCGTCATGTCTGAAAATACCCACAATCTCCGAAAGTGTGGTCAAAGAGATTTCCAATGGGAAACAACAAAAAGTAATGTCTGAACGGCAACCACCGGCCAGAACCAAAGAAAATGATTCCCAGCTGGGGACAAAGTACACAGCGTTGCTGCCAGGCAACCAGCAACAACACAGACCGGGGAGGGAGATTTAAAGGGCACACGACAGCAGCTGGGATGCGCCGCCCTGGTGCCTTCCGGGTGCTTTGACCACGGCCCGGCCTGGAATCGCTGTAATGTCTGTTGCACTTCCCCGGACCGTGGTCCGGTGGTCCGATTCCCTGCCGTGGTCCCGGTCCCGTCATGTCTGTTCGGGGCTTTCCTTGACCACGGGGGGTGGTTGATCTGTTCATCCCCGCTGGGAATCCACTGTGGTGAATCGGGACCGCGTAATGTCTGAAATCACCCTATATGCTAGTTGAAATTAACATCTAACTCTGTATTCAGTTATTCACAGTTTTAGATAGCCATTCAAATAAATATCTGCACCGGACATGAAATTTCCTTATCTGTTTGTTCAGATATTTTGGTTTGAATACTTTGATTTCCCCCTCCCCCGCCCCATCCCAGTTATTTCCAGTTTGAGTATTCTACCAAATATCAAAAAATAAAACTAAAAAAGAAGAACCAGAAAAACAATAAATGAAGTTGAAATGAATCGTTCTTCATATCTGCTTCACTGAAAATGATTCAAAGTATCTAAATTAATTGGATATAATATTCACAATGGATATTGGTTTGAGCTTCAGTATACACCCACAATACAATACTCACTTTATTGAAGTAAATGGCAAATACTCTCAGGACTTCAGTGGAGTGAGGATCACAGACCCACAACATGTAAGAAGAAATTTCTTTAACTTGCCATTTAATGGATCATTGGAACCCATGGATGTTTTGCTTTAGAAAACAGAGGGGGAGACTGCTTTCCCTATTTGAACAGGTGGGTTAAACTTTCTTTTCAAACATTTTCACATTCTGGAGTGTGCAACTGATACAAGAGGAAAATAATAGAGAATATATTTAACTCCAGACAAGCTAACTGCAGGGACCACTCCAGAGTTTGACTGGCAATCCTGACAGACTGTGAGAGTGCAGACTGTGAAGTGTAGTTTCATAGCAAGCTAAAAAACATGGGGTTCCTCCTAAAAACAGCTGTTAAACAGTTCAGCATCTTTCGTATTTACTGTGAGTCATGAGAAGGGCAAAGCATTGAGTGCTTTTAGATGGACAGCTGCCCTAGCTCCGGCTACACCAGACCGCTTCACCCCTGGGTGGCTCATCCATCTAAAGGCAGCCCCACCAGATGAGCAGCCGGAGCAGGCCCACTGGTGGTGCTCCAGAACATCCCGGAGTGCCGCCAGCAGAGCGGGCTGGCCAAATCCAGGGCACAGGCACGAAGCAGAGAAGCTGTCTGTCTGCTCAATGGACCCATGCAGCAGCTCTGCTTTCATCTGGCTGTTGCCTCGGCAACATTATAGAGTTGTGGGTGCCAGCCTAGAGCATCGGGCAATCTCACCCGCAACTCTATGGTGTGGAAGGTGGGGCTGTGCCCGACTGTGGGCTGGGGAATCTTCTGGGTCTGTCTGAAACCAACCCAGTCGGGGATATAAGTGGGAAAATGCAGCAGCTTCGTGGGCAGCTGCCTCCGCATCTGTCTAAAAGCACACTTTGTGATATGATGAAGGCTCACTTAGCATAGTAACACTGGACAGGAAGCTATATAAGAGTATGGAAAACAGCACTATCCCCTAGTGATGCACTTTCTCTCACCATCGAGCATTTACTTTTATTTTATTTATTTTATTGGATTATTAGCCCACCATATCCCTAGAACTCAGGATGAGTTACACCCCACTGAACACATTTTTATATATATATATATATATATATATATATATATATATATATATATATAATTTTAATTTAAGAAAAAAGTACAAATAATCTGACCAGAAGTGATCGTCCTACAAAACATAACAGGCTTACGTTTTCTGGTCAAATGATTACATCAAACAACAAATTTAAACTATAAGCGAAAGCAAAAGTTCTCAGCTAGCATCGTTAAAGTATGGTACTATTAAAGTCTTTGATAAAGTTCCTCCTATTCGGTTAGATACCAAATATCTTTTGATACTATTTCTTGTTCATTTTCTTCTCCTCCAAGGCTAGTATAATTGGTGCCCAGGTCTCTTCAAAGCCCTGCATCTTATTATGAAGATTTGCATGGAATCTCTCCATGGTGCACATGTACCATGTTCTGTGAAACAGTTCTTCTATAGAGAGATCCTCGGCCGCCCTCCAATATTTAGCTATAATATTTATGGCTGCTAAAAAAATGATCTTACATGAACTCTGACAGAGAAGCATGTTTTTTGTGTTGGGATATAAACCGAGCAGAGCTGTTTCAGGCCTAAAAGGGACCACTTCCCCAGCTACCTTATTGACTAGCTTCCAAACCTTACACCAGAAGAGCTGGACCTTCCCGCAATCCCACCAGCAGTGTTTCTAGCTCCCCCTTTCTCCGCATCCCCTCCAGCATAGCCCTCTCCCACTCGGGTCCGCAAATCTCACCCTTTCTGGTGTCAGGTAGTATCTGGTAGTCAGCTTAATCTGAATTTCCTTAACCTCCAGAGACACCACATTTATTCATATGGCGCCACATTTCTCCCCCCCCCCTTCTTCCAGGGGAATACTCATATCCTTCCTCCATTTTTAAAAATATTCTACAGACGAGCCATACGTTAATTCCTTTAGTCCCTTATATATCCTTCCCAATCTACCTGGGGCTTTGTTTCTTTTGAACAGAATCTTCTTTAGTTTAAAAGGTTCTCTGTTTAGGCCGTCCCTATTTCTTGAGGAGGTATCCATCCCCCTTAACTGCAAATATTGAAAAATATTCACGTTCTCTTGCATCAGTTCCTGTAGTCTTTGAGGTGATATAAATCCCCCCCCCCGTATTGTTGCTCCATTCTAGTTACACCATTATTCTTTAGAGCAGCTCTGATCTCTGGGGCTATGCTCCATTCCCTAATTTGTATAGAGTCTATTGGGGTAAAGGGGGACAACCCTCCTTCTATCCCCATTCTTTTCTTTACTATTCCCCAGTTCTTGATCAAAGTTCCTGCAAATGGATGGTCAGATTTAATTCCCCTGGGAATACTACCCTGATCTACAATCAGGTCCTTTAATGTACCTGTAAGAGTTCCTTTTCTAGTACTGCCCATTCGGGCGCCTTTGAATCATGATACCAGTCATATAACCCTGCCAGAGATGCCACTGTATGGTATAGCTTTATATCTGGAACATTTAAACCCCCTTTCTCTCTAAGTTGTAATAGTACTTGTTTCTTAATCCATGTTTTTTTCCCATTCCATGCTATATCTTTCAAAAGCTCATCACTTTAAAAAAAGGAAGTTGGGAATTGGATCGGGATTGCCATAAGCTTGTACAGAAGCTTGGGGAGCATCAACATCTTATAAAGATTGATTCTCCCTAGCCACGACACCATCAATTTCTTCCAAGGGCGTACTTCTTCCTTCAACTGTTTAATTAGGGGCAAAAAGTTGGCAGAGTATAATTTTTTTGTTTTCTTTGTTAATGTTACCCCCAGATATTTCAATCCTGAGTCACTTATTGGGAATGGTGATATTTTTTAAAATTGTTCCTCTGTCTATCCCCTGTCCAAAGACTAACGCAAAGGATTTCTTTTTATTGATCAAATAACCGGAGATTTTGCCAAACTGTTCCATCACCTTCAATAGTTCCGGCAGCGTCTCCTTCGGGTTAGTTATATATACTAATAATTCATCAGTGTACAGCGAAAGTTTAGTTACTTGTCCCCCAATTTTTACCCCTTCTATTTTCCCATTCTGCCTAATTGCTGCTGCCAGTACCTCCAAAACCATATTGAACAGTAGGGGAAACAGGGGGCATCCCTGTCTAGTCCCGCTCTGCAGCCGGAAAGGTTCTGAGAGCTCTCCATTGATTAAAAGACTGGGTTGTGGTTTCTTATAGATTGCCCTAAGCCAACTCATGAAGTTGCCTTCAAACCCCACCTTTCTCAGGATCTCAAATAAGCACTTTGGCTTCACAAAATCAAAAGATTTCTCAGCATCTGCTGAGATTACCGTTGCTGAATTTTGCTGCTTGTTCAGTGCATATATCACATTGATCGCTTTCCGAATGTTGTCCCTTTCCTGCCTGCCTGGGATAAAACCCATCTGATTCACAAGTATAATTTCTCCACTAATTGCTTTCAGACTGTCAGCTAGGATTTTGGAAAAGACCTTAAAGTCCGTATTCAGCAAGGAGATAGGACGGTAGCTGCCACATTGGTCCAGATCCATGCCAGGCTTAAGAATTAATGTAATTGCTGCATTATAGAAGTTCTGCAGCATTTCTTTTTCTATTAAAATGTTATTATACACTACTGTAAGATGTGGCACAAGGTTTTGTAGAATTCATTCTACAAAGGTTTTGTAGAATTCATTCGGAAATCCGTCAGGCCCAGAAGCCTTGTTATTTTTTGAGGCTATTATAGCCTCCTGAACTTCCTTCTCTGTGATAGGGGTATTCAGAAATGCCACTTGATCTATATTTAGTTTTGGCAATTTTACTCCCTCCAGGAATTCCCAAATTTCTGTTTCTCTCGGATTTTGTGAGGAATATATTTCTTTATAAAAATCCAGAAATGTCTGTATAATGTGGGGGAGCTCAGTATAGCATTTATTCTGCTTATTAAACACGCTTGCTATATGTGCTTTCCTCTGCTTTACTTTGACCAGTCTGGCCAGGGTCTTTCCCGCCCTATTACTATTTTCATAAAAGTAGAATTTTATTTTACTGAATTGTGTTTTAGTCTTTTCTAGCGCTAGTGCATTTATGATTTCCCTGTTTTTGACTATTTCTAATTTTAAAGCTTTAGTGGGGGCAATTTTGTTTTGTGCCTCCAGTTTTTGTAAGTTAGCATATGTTTCTTTCTTTTGCTGTCTTTTGTCCTTACACGTTAAATAAATATAAAATAAAAAACACCAGAAATATAGAATAAATATAACACACACACACACACGCACACGCACACACATGCACGCACACACAAAGCCTCAAACCCGATGCTTGGCCATATAGACCAGTATTACACTACCCCCAGAAGCTCATCAAGCTTGGGCTTTGGCAACCTTGTAGGTCAGTTACAGGTCATCTTCTCTTGCCTGACTTTCTGCTATAGATTTCAAGAAACAGTACAGATATTCTCACAGATTTTGAAAAACTTTCTAAAGCACCCCACCATCAACCAACTATGAATGGGGAGGATTAGTAAGCAGCTGTTACTGTCACTTGCTTAAAGGAACCCTCTGTCCACCATTTCCTTGACCAGTCACATATGCACAAAGATTCTGCTGAGATATGAAATGGTTATCCACTGGTATTCTGTAACTAGTTGAATCTGCAGTATCCAATCTCTCAAGGACCAATTAGTGAGTGGTAACTGTTTATTGTTTTACCTATTTATCATGTTACCACATAATACTGCGGTCTGCTGTTTGCCATATTGCTGTTTGCCCATATTTCCTTTCCTGTTTATTCCCTCTTCATGTGAACCTGGTTTCTGACTAGTAATGGTAACATTCAGTTATGCAGTAATATGGTAAACTGGAGAAGCATAGCTTTATTATCTGATTATTCAGTTTATCAGATTGCAGTAATCAGTTAACAGCTGGATAACTGCCAAACTATCTGGAATGGCAGATACTAACTGTGGATAATAAATTTACTATTCATGTCAGCTCTAGTTCTGCACATGATTTCTGACTCTCATCTAGAATAACACACCAATTTGAAGCAAATGGGCAAAGCTACCCCTGAAACTAAACCTTTCATCTACAAGGGAGGGACTCACCATCTTTGCAAGGGAGGCTACACCAGCATAAATTTCTATAAATTAGAGTTGCAATGGGTACTAAAATTAGTACCTGCAGGCAATGCCAACATTTTGGGGCACCCCATTGGGCATCTGATGGGCTAACTGAGGATCTATCAAGTGCTTGATTCTCGAAAATACAAGCCCAGAGGTCCCTGCCAGGGCCTGTCAGTTTCAAAAACTGGCTTGTGCTCCACCCCCTACAGTGCCTCTCCAGTGAGAGGTGCTGTAGAGAGGGAATTGGCCTTTGAAAGTGAGAGGTCCCAGCTGGATCTGCTGCTGAGCTGGACTCTGCAGTTGTCCCAGATGGGGCCTGTCACTTTGAAAGGCCAGACAGCACGTTCAAGCAGCCTGTTGGGTTCTGTTCAGGTATCGATGGTGCCTGAACAGGGCCAGGTCAGTTAGGGCACCCCAAATTTATTAGGGGTGCCCAAATCTCCGAGTACCCAGTTGCAACTCTAGTCTTAACCTATGCAAATCACAGTTCACATAAATTGTAGTTATGCCACTCTGTACTAGAACGCAATTAGAGATCTCAACCCCACCCCCCAAACAACAACAAAAATAATATTAGGCCAGCACAGTTCTTCTTTGAAGAACTGCAAGAAATAGATAGATGCCTCAGTCAGTAATCCATTATCTAGCAGCTCTTTCCCTTAGCCTCAAACCAATCCCACTACTTATGGAGCAGGTGAAGATAATTTTGCATGAGTCATACAATGGAAATCCTGGCTCCTTGTGGTTACCAAAGAGAATTGCAGAATTAAACATTCATTTGCTATGTGCAGGTTATTTTCTCATGAGATCATAAACAGGGACTTGTGTTCACTACACTTTCTGCATCAAAGGTAATGGGGAAAATACACCAAATGGGTCCCTGATCATAAGGCACTTACCAAACCAGGGCCATATTCTAGCTATGAGCTTTGTGCAAACCTCCCATAGGCATAAGTAGAAGATCTGTTAAGAATTGTGTGGAGTATTCATTTTTGATGATGGAACCTAGTATGCAGCCCTCTTCACAAAATGGCAGCTCTGGTGGTAACAGGTATCTGTCTGTGACACATCTATCATAAAGATGTTGTTTTGCCCTCCCTGATCATGCTGACCTGTACCATACTGCAATAGACTGAATTAGTCTTCAGAAGAGGTGAGGTGGCAGAACTGATTTGTAAAACATGGTTTGGTAGTTGAAAGACACTATATAAATATTACACTTTCCTTGTCACATAAGAAAACAACATAACTTGGCAATTCTTTTTTTTTTTTTTGTTATACAAAAGAAATATGTGAGTACTTGACGAGGGCCTCTTTTACTTGGATAAAGCCAATGTGTGTAATTACAATTGATATGTTGGGCCAATAAAAGGTATTGCATATCCTCCTTGTCTTCCTAGCAATACTATAAAATGAAATGATGTATGACACAGCTTGGAATTCAACCGCTGTTAAAATCAAAGCAGCTCTTCAGGATTCATGTTTTGCAGAAGCTGAAGGAGAAATGGTCTACACCTTGTGATCAAGTTGCCTATTTTTGACAGCTTATATAAGGTCCAGTTGGAAGATTTATTCTTTCAGTACTATAATATAGGGCAGCAACAGTCACTTAGAGTGACACTGGTAGCATCTCAAAGGAATTCCTTAGAAGATAAACACTGAAGTTTTCATGAAAAAAAAAATTCACTTGCCACCGATGATGAGATTTGGCACATGAAAAAAAGGAATTAATATGAAATGTGTACACATTTCATGGGCAAACCATGATCTAAACAATTCACATGTAAATGATAAGGTGTGCATGTTTATGGAACATGGAATGTTACCACTTGACACCCATTCTCTCAGAGGGCTGGTTTACTGGGGTTTGATTCACCATGTCTTCAGAGGTCACCCATTCAATTACACGTTTGCTATTACCATTTAAATATAAATACACAAGAAAAGAATACATTTAAAGCATACACACACACATACACAAAAAGACTGCTTTTACATGAGCAGCACACACTTGTGGATTGTTATCATGTGACATTTCAAATTACCGCAGACAGCTTTTAGACAAGACTTCTTGTACATCATTGCTGGTCGCACATTCTTTTAATACTGCAGATTAAATAACGAGGTATTTAATCCGTGGTATTAAAAGAATGCATGAGCGGCAATGACGCGTGAGACGTCTCATCTAAAAGCCTCCTGCGGTAATTTGGAAAGTCACATGATGACATTCCGTGAGCGTGCACCACTCATCTAAAAGTGGACAAAGTCTCTTTCTGATCCTGAAAGTATTAAAAACAGCTAGATACAAACAGTCAGCCAAACTGTGGATTTCCTACACTCCAATGATAGCTACTCACAAAATTAATTCAAATTAAATGATCAGGACTACTCATTTGAGTAACAACTCAGTAGGATACATAATCATTTTACAACTGGCTTAGTTATTGTAAGCTTATTTATCAGCTTATTTAAGAAAAAAAGCTGTCCAAAGAACGCTAAAGAAAGTATCTTCCTTTGAACTGGGTACCTGGCAAGCTCAACCGGGTACCTGGTAGTAAGCTCAGCTGGATACCTGTGTACCTGGCAAACTCAACTGGGTACCTGGTGGCATTCAGGCACCAATTGGTACCCGAATGCGACTTGATGGGCTACCCAACTCCCCGGGCGGACTCACCTCACTGCTCCTCTAGTCCAGTTGCTGCTTGCTGCTCAGCTGATCTGAGGACTTTCCCACTTGGCTTTTTCTGAGAGGGCGGGCTAGGGAGTGGGGAGGCCTCATCCCACCTGTGTGCACCCTCTAATGGGTCCCCAATTCCCATGGGACCCAAATGGGGGTACACACATGACTCAGGCGCATTCCCTGATATGGGTCCCCCTGGGAACGGGAGACCCATTAAGGGCATGTCTGCAGGTGGGAAGAGGCCTCCATGCTCCCTCTTCACTAAGAAAAAGGTGATCAGGGAAGTTTGCAACTTAGCTGAGCAGCGTATGGGCCCAGGAAAGTCAGATAACAGCAAGCAGTGGGCAGCAGCCATGGCCAGAGGAGCAGCAGCACGGCAGTAAGATGAATCAGCCTGAGTAGCCATGGGTGCTGGGATTGGTGTCCTGTGGTATCCCTGGACACCCCAATAATACCTACATTTTGGGGTACCCGGCACCCAATGGGGTCTGGGTACTCTGTTGGGTGCCCAATGGGGGTGCCTGAAAATGTGGGTATTACCCACAGGCAGCAAATGTGCTACTTGCTGCAGTTTTAACCCTCTGAAACTAAGCTAAGCACAAGCAACAAAAAGTTCTGTTTCATGAATTCATCCCTGTGTCTTCCTATATGCTCCTCCTTTCTTTCCCCCTCTCTTCTCAGTCCTAGCTTGTAAGCTCTTTGGGGCAGTACATTGTCTCTAATCACAATTGTTCAGCAGGAGGCACATTGACGGTGTTATATCAATAATAAGTTATAGTAATCCAAATAAATACAAAATCATTCATTTCTGACCTGGCCATTTTTTATTTTTTTTTTGAGCTGTCGGGCAAGGTTTTCAATTAATCTCATAATCCTACCTATTAACATTATTACAGGACACCATGGCAGCAGTTTCCAAACTTTGGGTTGTGACCCCAGGTAGGTCATGCCTTCTATGGGTGGGATTTCAATCCTAATTCATATTTGCTGTACTTTGTATGGCTTTATTGTGGCTGGCTGAGGTTGTGGGATTATCCCTGATTCTCCAAATGGGGTCTCACAGACAAAATGTTTAGGAATTTTCTCTATGGACAAAACACTGTATTGGTGTGACATAACTGACTACTCCTCACATCACCCCTCAGAGGTTGGTGTGTAGGTATTTTTGCCCTCTGGTATATGTGGGGAAATTGCATCAAAAAGGTGAAGAGACTTAGCCATTAGGGGTGGGACTATCAGTATCAGATTAATCCGATAAAACCGATAATTGTCAATATCAGATTAATCCAATAATACTGGTAATTGTCGGTATCAGTATATCGGTTTTTTGACATTGCTGGTTTCGTTCAGATTTTTAATATCGATGCCATTAACAATGGCTGCAATGTTAAAGAACAGAGAAATCAGCAATGTTAAAAAACGGATATACCGATAAATCCGATATCGGATGAATCCGATACCAATAAAACCAATAACAGATATTTCGCCTCGAGTCCCACCCCTATTAAGCATACCTCTGAATGCATACCTCACAATGTTTTTTAAAACTTCCTTTTTATTGTTTATGTATAACTCTATGAACACATAACAAGACAAAATAGATAGACCCATAAGATATAAACAAGAATCATACATAGCCAGATTCAATTTTCATTATGTGCAAAATTTAAGGAACTCCGCCACCTGACCACACAAAAAACAAACAAACAAACCCTGTTCCCATAAGGCAACAATTATTAAAATGACTAAATACATATGCATGTGAGAAAACAGTGGATGAATACAGCCTGCGGGGAGATAAATAATTTAATTAATATTAAATTAGTTAACTGAAATGATATGGAATGCTTGCATATGTGACCAGACATTCTCATATTTTTTTCCAGGCATTTCTATTAGATGCCATTTTTCTTCATTAATGGAGTGGTAGAGAACTCACTCTACCAATCAAATTATGCTGGAGGAAATTCAGACTTCCACTTTCTCAGGATAACTCTTTTAGCCATCAGAATAGTCACTGTAATTCATTTCCTATTGCTAATTGGTAAAATTAGCCATCCAGCACACCAAGAACATACAATGTCAAAGAAGGAAAGATAGTGACACACATGACACCTAAAGTTTTTGAAACTCACAACATTTTTGAAGGTCTAAAGAGGGACAAGATCTGCCCTCATAGTGAAAAAGCTTCACCCCTCCACAAATTAGCTCCTCCCCCTCACATATGTCCACAACTTCCAATGTTTCATATACATAAAGAGCCAGGCCAGCCTTAGAGTTCGTAGGGGCCAGGGCAAAAATACAATGCACTACCACCATGGCCCTGACCACCAAAACCCCATCCCTTTAACTATTAGAAGTCTGGTGTTCACCCACCCCAGTAGATGAGGGAAGGGGGAGCAGGGTCCTGCAGGAAGCAGCCACCCTAGGGTCTAAGAGTAGTGAGAGGGCCCCACAGAAATAGTTCATCCTATGGCCTTAGGAATATTGGTCCTGAAGCTTTTAGGACTGGCCTCCCTGCAGAGCCCCCTTCAACTATGGGGCCTGAGTCATGGCACCTACTGGCCCTGCTTAAGGCTGGCCCTGATAACGAGGGACAGTGGGGTGTGCATGTCATTTTCATTATTACAATAATGATCACAAAAAATGTAGTATTGCAATAATGAAAATGAAACCCAAGAATAATGACAATGATATTGAAAATGACAATGTCGTTATTGTTGTCATTATTAGTGCTGTGGCAGTTGGGTTTTGGAGGGAAAATGTGGAGAGGGGAGGAGGGAGCAGACATCTCAGAGCCCTAAACAGGGCTCAACTTTTGAACTGTGCCTGTGTTGGGAGTGGCAAGCAGCTCAGCAGTATCTGATGGATGTATCACTGACCAATGAGCAGCGCAAGCAGGCCCCAGTAATCTCATGGCATTCTGTGATTGCTCAATGCCTGCTGCCTCACACAACCAATCAGGGGGACTCTGGGGGAGGGCACTGCAACTCTTTATAATGGGAGGGTCAGGCTTTTTCTTTCTGTTTGTGAGAGCTCTGCTTGTCAGGTTGCATTTACAGAACTGTGGTGCTTGCACACACAAAATCCTCCCTAGCCCTCATTGTATTACCAATACCTTTCCTTCCTCATACCCTAAATTTTACCTTTTGCCTTTCCCTGCCCATCTGCCCCCCATACATTATATATAGATAGGTAGTATAGATTAGATATAGGCATATATATTATAGACATATAGATTAGATTAGAATAGTTATTTATTTATATTTATTTATTTTACAATTGTATACCCTGCCCTTTCTGCAAAGCAGCTCGTGGTGTCTTACACTTAAAACAAAAATATAAAACACATAAAATACCAATATAAAATCACATGGTGAAGCCATAAAAATAAAGATAAAACAAAAACCCACCCACCCTAAACCTCAACCCCCATCCCATCCCTCCCTTCCTCACCCATCCCCTATTGATATAAGTCTCCCCGTTATATAGGCAATTGATTAGATAATAGATCATTTTCCTTTTCCCTTCCCCTGTCTCCCTTAGATTTAGATAGATATTAGTTGTGTACATATAGAGAGAGATTAGATATTAGGGATGTGCGAACACGGTTTGAATGTTCGGTGTTCGGACCGAACTTGGCCCGTTTGGATGGCCAAACCGAACGATCGAACCGAATTTTTGAACCCCCGAACAGTTTGGTATCGTTTGGATGAGTTCGGCGGAGTTCGGGCAGGAAAAATGGGATAAACAAGGTCAGGGAGGAGGGGGGGCACCTGAGGACCAGACTTCCTGGCTCCAGGGGTGGAGACAGACTTGGAATAGCAGCCAGCCTGTCCAATCCCCATCCCTCTTTTCCTCAGACCACTGGCTTAGCAGTCTGCGATTGGCATGGGACTAGGCTGCACAGAGCCAATGGGGCTTGTGGTAAGGCGGGCGCAGCAAGTAACAAAAGTCATTGCCCTCCCCCCCTTCCAATTCCTTCTGTGCTAGCCATTGATCCTGTCAGCAGGCATTTTCAGAAGTTTCCCTCTTACAGCAGTTTGTGTTCCTAATCCATTGCCATCCTCCTCCTATTTCACCCATTTCCACACATTTACCTCATAGTTTCATTTATTTAGATTAGATTAGATAGATTTAGGTGTTATTTTTATTTTTTAATCCTCCCTGTGTTCTTTCTCTGTACCCTCCATTGAATACTTCCCTCCTCCCTGTTTATAATATATACTCCATCCCTGATTCCCTCCCCCTGTTTTTGGATATATTTAGAGTAGGATTACATTGATTTAGGTTTCATTTCAGTTTTGTACCCCTTCCTGTGTTGTTTGTTGTGAACTATCTGTGTCCCCCTCATCCCTCTGTGTGTCTCTGTGTGTGTGTGTATAGATAGATAGATAGATAGATGTAGGAGTTAGCTAGCTTAGTTATAGAGATAGATAGAGACAGTGTGTAGTGATTCAGTTTTAATATTTTATAGTATGTTTGTAGGAATAGGCCTTTGTAGATATTAGATAATATTCCATTTAGTTCCATAGGTTTTAGAATAGTTAATAGCAGTTAGAGTTAGTGTAGTATATATTATATTCCAAATTTGAATGAATAAATAAATAAATTTTAAAATAAAATCTGCTCCTGTTGCCAATGCTGCCTGTGGGCAATCCAATGTCTGTTGCCAATGCTTCCAATGCTGCCTCTGCTGTTCATGCCACGGGTTCTGTGCCCGGGTAATCCAATGTCTGCTCCTGCTGTGCCAATGCTGCCTCTGGGCAATCCAATGTCTGCCCCTGCTGTGCCAGTGTTGCCAATGCTGCCCCTAGGCAATCCAATGTCTGCTCCTGCTATACCAACGTTGCCAATGCTGCCTCTGGGCAA
>QEPC01011221.1:1141993-1155366 GCA_003113815.1 Sphenodon punctatus | reverse complement strand
TTGCATCTGGTGTGGAGGCTGCATCTGTACGTCTCCGGTCCGGACCTGGCCTCCCTCATCCATGCCTTCATCACCTCGAGGCTGGACTACTGCAACGCACTCTACGTGGGGCTTCCCTTGTTCCTGATTCAGAGGCTGCAGCTAGTGCAGAATGCGGTGGCCCTGTTCCTTTCGGGGACGGGTCGTCGGGAGCACATAACACCTGTGCTCCAGAATCTGCACTGGTTGCCAATAGCGTGCCGAGCCAGGTTCAAGGTTTTGGTGTTGATCTATAAGGCCCTTCATGGTCTGGGTCCCTCGTACCTCAGGGACCACCTCACCCTCCATGCCCCAGAACAGCTCCTTCAGTCTGCCAGGGGTGCCTTCTTGGAGGTCCCCCGCATTAAGCGGGGGACCACAATGGAGTGGGCATTCTTGGTGGCCACGCTGCACCTTTGGAACTCTCTCCTGGAAAAATCTCACCCAGCCCCAAGCCTTTTGACATTTCAGCAAAGTTGTAAAACCTGGCTGTTCGCCCAGGCCTTTGGGGAGGGGGGGAGGGGGGTTAGTGGGTTTTTTATCTCCCCTTACCCTTATTTATTGTTTTATTGTGATGCCCGGTCTTGTTTAAAGGGTAGTATTTTTGAATGTTTTAATTGTTTTTAGATGTATTTTATATTTGTGTTTGTTTTTTGGTTTGTAAGCTGCCCCGAGCTGTTTTAGGAGGGGCGGGGTGGAAATATGATAAAATAAATAAATAAATAAATAAATAAATAAGACTGCTTTTAGACAAGACACTCAGAAAGTGCCTTGCAAAGATATGTAGAGAGTGAAACCTGGTTGCATGCGTGCAGGGGTGGGGGAAAGGGATAGACATTCCCACTCGCTACCAGAAGTGATGTTGCTCCCATTCTGAAGCAGCCGCTGCTGAGAACAAGCGTAGGTTTGAAGACACGGTGTTGTAAAATCAGAGGGGGTTTTACAATGCCGCATCTTCAAACCTGTGCTTGTTCTCAGTGGCCACTGCTCAGAATGAGAGTGACATCACTCCCGGTAGCATGGGGAACATCTAAACACACACACCCCTGTGCAGGTTTCTCTCTCTAGGTATCTTTGCAAGGCACTTTTAAGTGCCTCTTTTAAAAGCAGTCTCACAGGAACAGCCTCACTAGAAATTCCTGCCTCTTTAGACCCTATTTGAAGAATGCTGTGTGGTTTGGCACACAATGCCAACAGTGCGATTTCCAGGCAGCTGGCTCAGAGCTTGTTCATCTAGCTGAGTCTGATTTTATAGTAGTCCTATGCAGCAGTCAGCTAGCTTTGAAGAGCCCTGGTTACTGTGCCTGCCCTGCTCACAATCTTCCTGGCAGACAAAAGAGTTGGCATAGCCTAGTAGATAAGGTGCTGGACTTGACCCTAGGAGATCAAGATTTAAATCCTGTCTTAGCTGTGAACTTACTGGCCAGGTTATTTTCCTTTCAGCATCAGTTCCTCATCTGCAAAATGGGAAAAATGACCTACCTGAGGGTTGTTGTGAGGCTGAACTAGATAAGGCTTGTAAAACATGTTGAATTCTGAAAGTGCTATATGAATGATTAATAATGATAAAAATTGGGACTGAAAAATGTATTAGTAGAACTGCTTGATATTTTTCATATTCTGCCATTAACATTTTAGGTTAAAAAATGGGGGGAAACTGGAGAGTTCTCCAGTTGTACAGTTTTTCATCTTCAGGCTTTAACTTTTCTTGCATGAAATCTACCCCCCCACCCCCCAAGTAATAATATTGTAGTAGGCCAGAGTCCAATGAAGCTGCTGGGCCTTTAAGTGAGTTCATGTCAGCAAAGTGAAAGCACCAGCAGAGCAGCAGGTGAGCACCTAATGTGGGGCTATAGTTGAACAAGAGCATAGCACTGGCACAAGCCAGGAGAGAGAGAGAGAGAGAGAGAAGCTGTTTTGGGAGAGACAAGACCTCGGAGGAAGCTCTCCTTGAAGAAGTTAAAGCCAGTGAGCTTGGGAGGGAACCCTGAAGTGAGCGCAGAGAACTTCTGGGGAAGCAGAACAAAGGCTGGGAGCCTATTGAGACCCACAAGCAGGCAAACGGGGGTTGCCTAGGTTTTGTAAAGCTGGCTGAGATCTGGCAACACAAGCAGACAGGGGTTGCTTAGACTGAGGGGAGTGTACAGGGAACAAAGGCGGAGCAGTTTGCCTCTGTGAGCCAGTGAGACACTGAGAGTAGGATATGGAGAGACTTGGTGTGTTGGAGAGCATATGCTATAAAGGACTTTGAGTTAATCCCTCACTGAGACTGCTACTTGGGCCCTGATCCTGTCTGATGTACAGTGGGCAAGCCCCACCCTGTTACAAATATCTATGCCATAAGCAAAAAATAAATGAATTAAAAATGTACTGACTCTTTTTTGTAGTAAGTTAATTTTTTTCATAAAATCATAGAGTTGGAAAGGACTTGTAGGCTCACTTAGTCCAGCCCCTGCTTGAATGAAGGATAACTACAGTTACAACATCCTTGGCAGATAGCTGTGCAGCCACTTTTGGAAAACCTCCAGTGACAGATTGCATATGACCTCCCTAGGCAAGTTATTCCATTGCTGCACAACTCTTAGTGTTAGGAAGTTTTTCCTGATATTTAACCAAAATCAACTTAGAAGATACTGGAAGACACTGAAATTTGCCACTTGAATGGAAACTTCAAAACCTGAAGAAGGAAGCCAAACTGAGTAGTGCTATTGGAACAAATGCAAATGTGCAAAAACAAACACACACACACACCCCTCCAAAAAACAACAACAACCCCACCCAACCAAAACCCATTATTCCCCACTGCTGCTGGTCTATACCTCTCTTTCATTACTCATGCTATACTACTGATTTGTCACACTCCTTCTCCTCCTTCTGGCTGCAATTCATATAAAACTTCAAATCCTTGGCTGTGTTATTGGTTTATTCTAGACTATTTTATGCTAGAAACATAAATCAGGAATTTTGCAAGTTTCCTTATATTGTCCTGACAACATATAAAGCTTGGACTGTTTTGTGTTGATAGGTTTCTAATTTTTTTCCCCTGTTTTCATCTGGGGTCCGTTGGTTCTAAGCTGTGCAATGGAACTTTTTAAGGTAAATATTGAACAAAATAGGTGTTGATAGGAAGACTACTTTGGAGCTGTACTGGCCATACAAAAATATGCTGGTAGTTGCTTTTGAGACGTAATGCCCTACCCTACAGTCACTTGCCAGGCAGAGGTTTCCCACTGAATATAGTGAAATCCAGTGAGCATTCTGTATGATTGCAGGATCTGATCCTTTCTGCCCTGCCCTCCCCTGCCCTGAGGAAGCACAGAAACATTTGAAGAAAGAACAATGAAACATGTAAATTTAACCCTACGCTTTTGCTATGTAGGTCAAGTGTCACAGCCACTTTGTTTCAACCGGTTTTGTGTGGAGAACTGAAAGACAACATAATAGGAATCATATGTACAACAAGCTGTATTTAACTAATTTGATTCAAAAAAATCTTAGGCCCTTTTTACATAGGTCGTGGCACGAGGGGGGGAGGGGGTCAGTTTGTATCGCAGTCCATATGCAGTGGGTGGGAGGAGGGTGTAGATGGGCACACATCCATCTACACCCACCTCTACCCAGTTGCTCTGTGCATGGGGGATGGGTGGAGGTGGATGCGCATGAATGTGTGTGGGAGCATATACCCCCCCCCAACCACCCACCATGGGATTTACATGGGCGGCACCCATGCATGAACACCAAGATTTCTGAGTGTTCATGCGTAGGTGTTGCCTGTGTAAATAGGGCCATAGAGTTGCTTTTGCTTGTATTTCAGTGGAATCCAGCTATTTGGCCAAAAGAGAAACCTTTTCCTTTCAGCAGAGGGAAACAAATTTAAGATATACAATATGGAACCAGTGGCTTATTTAGGTAGACAGTAGTGGAACTCCAAGAGTCTGTATTGATGTTCTCAATCAAATGAGAAGCTGACTGTACATCTGTGCTCGCTGTGTGCTATTCCTACTGTTATTAATAGAGAATAAAACAGAAAATACTATAATGTTGCTACATAATTCTACACCTTGAATACTGTGTACAGTTTAGTTTGCTTAATCTCAAAAAAAGGTATAGTAGAACTGGAAAAGGTACACAGAAGGGCAACAAACATGATCAAGAGTATGGAATGGCTTCTGTATGAACAGAGGCTTGATAGATTCTTCAGCTGGGAGAAGAGATGACTGGGTGTATTTTTATAAGTGATAGCTCCTGCCACTGCCACAGACTTCTCTATGCAGTGGTAGGAGCCGTCACTCTAACCAGGACTCAGCCCATCCACTGAACAAAAATGACAGTGGCTGGGGAGGAGACGAGGTGATACACGGACGTGCGTCCTCCTGGCCCTGGCCGGAGCTGTGTGAGGCAGCCTCCCCAACCCCTGCCCCCAGCTGACAGGTGGTCATGGCTGCCAGTGACAGTTGCCATGGCACCCGGCTTCCCCTGCCACTCCAGACCACGGTAATATCAGATGTGAAAGCCCACCGTACTCTGAGTCCGGCACCTGGCTCCTAACCATGATGGAGCTTTGCTCAGACTGTGACTTGGGGATGTCAACAAATTGGAGTCCAGGCTAGATCCCAATATGATCAGGAGCCAGACTGTGCTAACGTCTGGTGGACGTATTTTAGCGTGACGGTGGCACCTGGGTTAATCCACGCTGAAGTGGATTAAACTATGATATTGTCATGTCTGAAAACACCCTGAGAGGGGATATGACAGAAGTTAATAAAATCGTGAGTGGCATGGAACAAGTAAATAAGGAGCTGTTTACCATCTAAAATAATACTAGAACTAGGGGACATGCTATGAAATTAACTGGAAGCATATTTAAAAGGGGGAAAAAAAAGGAAATAATTTCCCATTCAAAATACAATTAACTTGTGGAATTTGTTGCCAGAGAATGTTGTGACAGCCATTATCATAGCTGGGTTTAAACAAGGATTGGATAAGTTTGTGGATGATGGGTTCATAAATGGCTATTAGCCAAATAAGTTGGGGGACACAACTTCTGACTGTTAGGAGCTGAGAGTGAACGTCAGGGAATGGATCACTTTTTAATTATCTGATGGGTAAGTATAAAAACCTTCAAAACAATTTAGTTTTTTTAAAAAAACAAACAATAATAACAACAACAACAAACAGCTTCTCCCCCAAGCTTTTAAAATAGTTTTAAATAGATTCCAAATATTTGTCTTCAGGAATGGGGACCAAGACTGGAGACAATTGTTGCTAATGGCATGGAATAGTGTGAAGCGCACAGCATCCCAGAGCAGCCACCATTTCAAAACACTGTCAGACTAAGGGGAAAGTGCCCTGTGTCAATTATGGGGTTTTGCTTCTGTGTGTATTTGTGTGCTTCAAGTATTAACATTAGGGCTAAAATGAGAATGCAAAGCATTCTTGCAAGAACGCTTGAGATTCCGACAGCCCCTGGTGAGATCTCGGGAATCTTGCTATGATTTTCAAGAATTCTGTGAGATTCTTGAAAATCCCCACAGCCAGTCCGTGCATGTGCGGCCCCTGGTGGCCATTTTACTTATGTGCAGAGCATTTTTTGAGTTCTCTCAAAAATCTTGCAAGATTCTCAAAAAATCCCAAAAGCTCTGCGCATGTGAAAAATGGCCACCCTGGCCATTCTGTGTATGCTTGGACCCAGTGGCCATTTGTGCATTCACAGAATGCTTTGGGGGGTGGGGGTTTGCAGCAGTTGAGAATGTTGCAGAGAATGGCAGCGAGAATGCCGATTCTTGCAAAATCCTCAACCCAGAGAATCTTGCAGAGAAGCCCATTCTCTGCAAGATACTCGCAGGGGTCAAAATCACAGTTCACCCCTAATCAATATGTAAAGTACACTCATGTGGGACTTAGTTTGTGCCAGGGCTCGGACTCAGGCTGGCACCTCTTCCAGATTCCGTCACTGTTTCACTTCTACTCGACATGATTCCACTTGCAGCTGGACGCAGAAGCACTAACAGCCCCAGCCTCCCCACTGCCAGGGGTGGGAGCCATTTGGTGGTAACAAACAGGTGATCAGGAATACTATCCCGTAGCTCTGGCCCTCATCAGGCTAAACCTGCCCCCTCTGAATAGTAATACCTCCCCTCCCATGCTCCTGGGACCAAAGCAACATAGTTATTGCATTAACATTTTTGTTGCCTGTTATAATTGCTGTCCAGTTGTTGTGCTTTTAATATTAAACTTTAATATTAATTTCAGATACGTCGGTATAGCGGGGTTAGCTGTAGAAATGAATGTTAATGATGATTATTGCAGTAGAAATACTCATACTTTGGAATATGTTTAGTAACTGACAGTTGCACGATGCTGATTATGATTATTTGCATGGATGTTGTGTTGAGAGGCCCCAATAAGGGAGAGAGTCCCATTGTGCTATACACTGTGTACAATATCATTAAAGGATAGTCCCTGTTTTAAGGAGTTTGCTTCTTAAACTATGTGGCCAGCTGCCACCTATTGCCCATTAAAGCTCCACCCAGACAGCTAGGTATGAAATGTGCATGGATAGTTTAGGTTTCATGCAGAAGACAAATGTATAGACCAAATCCAATTCCTGTTCACTGTTACTGAAGTTTGAGTTACACCCTGGGTATGCTTAATTCATTCTCATTCTCATTCTCATTCTCATTCTCTCTGGGATTGTGATCCCATTTTACAAAATTGGTCTTCAGAAAACAACTTGATGTGCATTTGTACCTTGGCTCCGTTACTTTGCACACATATTACAGGACATTGCATGCACATCAAGGATTTGTGGGTGGTGTTGTGCGTAGATAAGATCTAATTATGGACACATCAGGTACTGAGTGTGAAGTCTAGGAGTGCAACTATATATACTCAAATGCAAACAGATCTGCTTACAAGATGACCACATTCTGATTTGTATTTTTGTTTTCAATTCTGCATCACTAGACTGTGTAATTGATTGCTCTTGTACTTGGTAAATGTTGGCAATAAAGAGGCATGGGGACTAAGATGATGACTAGAAAGTCTTAATTTGTGCCAGGGCTTGTCAGGGCTCAGTTCTGACATTGGAGAATCTTGAAGAGAAGCCCATTCTCTGGAAGATTCTTGCAGGGGTCAAAATCACAATTCACTCCTAATCAACCTGTAAAGTACATTCATGTAGGGCTTAGTTTGTGTCAGGGCTCAGTCTCTGGCCAACACCTCTTCCAGACTCTGTCACTGTTGCTGCTCAGCAAGACACCACTCCTACCTGGATGCAAAAGCAGCAGCTTCAACCCAGGCTTTCTACTGACAGAGGGTGAAAACAGACATGACGCTAACCACCCGTTAACCACCCTTGGTGATTATTTATGCATGTTGCAGGGCTGTATTGATGCCCTATGCAGCCCTGCAACATGCATAAATAACCACCAAGGGTGGTTAAAGGGTGGTTAGCGTCATGTCTGAAAGTACCCAATGTCAGGGCTGCTGTGAATGAAAGGGAGGGTGCTGCTCATGCCACGCATCAGGGATGATCAGTGGTGGCAGCACCAGTCCCCACCCCTATCAAACTTAGTCCAGACCTGAGCATTCAGCAGGCAAAGGGGTGAGCTCACCAATACCAGAGTTCTTTGCTGTTTACTGCAGGGTCACCACCTGTGCACCTGTGCGTTCATGCATGCATGTGCACACATGGCTACACCCCATATCCACAGAGAGGCTACACAGCACACCCAGGCTGTACATACCCTGCTTCCTTGTTTCCTGACCAACTGTAGCAGTTGCCAGATTTTACCCCTTTAAAAAGGGTCAAAAATGTTGTGCTACGAAATACAAAGAATACAAAAATTGGCACTGACAACAGAATAGAAATCAGAAATACAAAATTTGCCCTTCTTGCACATCCTTACAATTAAGCATGCTGACCAGTGAAATACAGAGTTAGCAGTGGGATCAGATCTGATTTACTAATGTGGCCTATCACCCCTGAATCCCTTACCAGCAGGCTTCTGGGAAGCCCTGTATTCATTGTTTAGTTGCAGAGAAGGGGAGAACAGCTGTTCCACCTTTCTACCCAGGGAGCACGGGTGCATCTAGCACTTTTGTATTTATGAGATGTTGTAAGCATCCATAGAGAAATAGGTTTTTTTTTTAAAAAAGCACATGTCTTTAACTGAACAACTGCAGCATGCAGCATGCACAGTATTTTTGGCTAATGCTGCACAATGAACCAGAATCATTGCTGTTCTCCCATGGGGCATCCTTTTGAGGTTTGAAGCTGCTGGTAGCAAAGTGGCTCAGTGGTTAGACTCTTCATATAGTGAAGTCCAACTGGATTTTTTGAGGCAGCTTGTTGCAAGGTCATACTTTCTGATTTCCTTTGCAAAACTGTTCCCTCTCCCTTTTCTTGCTGTTTCTGTTTATATCGTTGGATCTTGCTAAGATTACCCCCATAGAAAAAATTCTTCTGAAACCAGCCCAGATTCATGCCAGATGTTCTGCATGAATCCAAGAATTAAAATACCTTCCCTTGCATAATTAATTATGATGCAAATAAGACTGTCTGTCGCTTAAGTTTTTCCCCAGCTACATGGGTTTTCTGTTTTGTTCCCGTCCACAATTTTATACAAGTGTACTGCACTCTTCCTCATTCAGGGTAGCCCACTCTTGAAACTGAGCTGCTTTTTTACAACACAGACTATTATAATAACTTGAAATAATACTGGGTATTATAATTTCACAATATCTATGATGTGTGAATTCACTTCTCCCTTTTTATGCTACAAGAGCTTGGGTCATAAGAGCCACCAAATGTGACTTTTACAACAACCGGAGTACTCACAGCATAAAAGGGGAATAGTGGAGTGCGTTCACGCATTACAAAAATTGCGGAATTATAATAGCCGGTACTATCTCAAGTTATTATAATAGCCCGGGTTGTAATGTGTAAAAGCAGCTTGTGTTCCAAATCATATGAGTTTATCTCTTGCAATTCCCAGTAGTTCAGCTGCTTCTTTGTTAAACAAGTAGGTCTCCAGTCCTTATGGTAGAACGTAGGGGTGTAGGGTGGAGAAGAAACGACTGAAATGTGGCCTAAAGGTTCAGGGTGCAATCCTGCTGCCAGCTTACACCAGTGGCAGGCGCAGTCATCAGCTGGACAGTGGGTGCTCAGGCCCTCATGCGCCCTGTGCATGCAACAAGACATGTGGGGCACAGGTGCAACCTGTGCTGCTGTGACCCCCTGAGCCCAAGCACCCCGCAGCCTGGGGGGATGGAGCAAGCACGGCTCCTGCTTCATCCCCCGGGCTGCAGGTTGTGTGGGCTTGGGGGTCACAGCAGCAAGGGTCATGCCTTTGCCTCATGTAGATTGCTACACGCATGATGCACATACACACCAGAGCAGGGGCATCCTGGCCCTGCACCTTGTGTAGGTGCAGTTTATGAGGGCCATAGAATTGCACCCTCAGAGAATAGAAGGCACATAAAAAAACCCAACATTTATTTATTTATTTATTTATTTTAATATCATGATTTTATGCCAGTCTTATGATTTGGTAGGGTGCAATTTGTGATTTTGAGCAGCGTAGTTTAGTGGCTAAGGTGTTGGACTTGGATCTGGACGACCATGGTTTAAATACCATCTTAGCCCGGAACATACTTGGTGGTCTTGGGTAAATATCTATTTCTCAGGCTAAGTTTCCCATCTGTAAAATCAGGAAGATAATAACCCACCTGATAGGGTTCTTGTGAGGGTGAACTAGATAAGGATTGTAAAGCACTTTGAACACTGCAAGTGCTATAGAAATGCTAATCAATAGTAATTTGAAGTTTTCTGGCAGATATTGGTAGTCTCCATTATTCTCTAAAACCTCATCACTGTTTCCCCTTTAGTGCTACATGTTAATCAGCCACCAGAGCTGTTCTATGCACCTATGCCATTATGTGCCCCACACCAGCTCTCTGTGCTCATGCCCAGTCCCAATTCACTCCTTCAACCTTTAAATCAAATTTATATCCCATCCTTCCCATTAAGGCTCAGGGTGGCTTATAACATATAAAAACACTTCTAAAATCTCCTTTAAAAATGCACCCACAAACTCTCTCCCCATCTCAGTCCCACCCAGAGCTAAATCTCCCTGCCAAATGCCTGGATCACTTCCAGAAAATAACCAGGCTTGGGTGTAAATGAATCTCTGAGGGCAGAGAGTTCCATAATTGTGGGGCAGACACTGAGAATGCTTCTCTTCATACTCTATCTGCTGCTTTTTTCATGTCTCCAGAAAAGAAAAGCTCATGCAGTATTTTCACTTGCTACTCTGTGCTAGGACTGAAACTCACCTTCACAAGTGTAAAAAATCTCAGCGAGAACCAGGTTCTTGCCAAGATTTTCAAGAATGAGAATGGGCCGGGAATTGACTGATTATCGACCTGTTCTTGCAAGATTCTCGTGTGGCCGAAAACCAGCTCTGTGCATGTGAAAAGTGGCCACCACAGCCATTCTGCACATGTACATCCCGCATTGGGCATGTTTTGCATGCGCAGAGCATTTTTAGGGTTTTGAGAATCTCGCAAGATTCTCGAGAAACCTCAGAAAATGCTCTGTGCATGTGTAAAATGGCCTTCGGAGGCCATGCATGTTCAGAATGGCTGCAGAGGCCATTTGCGCGTACGTAGAGTGTTTTTTGAGGTTTCTCAAGACCTTGCGAGAACACACAAGCTCTTGATGGGGTTGTGAGAATCTCATACGTTCTCATAAGAATGGAAATCCATTCTCATTTCACCCCCTACTCTGTAGCTTGTATGACTTGTTAAGCTTGCTTTCTGACTGGAAGAAGGCATATGCAACCCAATCTGTGTATGTGCGTGTGCATATCCCAGCCTCATAACTTTTGATCTTGCCAGTAGATTTCAACCAAATTTGGTAGAGGTCAGGGCAGATGACACAAAAGAAAGTCTGAGTCCCAAATAGAATAACAATCAGTGCCCCTGGTGAGAAGATATGACCTCTTTTGTTGCTCAAAAATCTCATAGACATAGGGTAATTTCAGACATGACGGGCTGGCCCATTACCACCGACTGGGATCCGTTTTGGATTCTGGTGAGGATTCAGTCCGGCTGTCCTTTAGACATGCTGGGCTGATTCCGCTCGGGTATCAGGAAGGGGGCGGGGCTGTGTGGCGCGACATGCAGCCGGACAACCCCACCCCCCCACGCTCCCCCGGCCGCCCAGCCTCTGGGAGACGGGTGGACACAGCGGCCAATCTGACCACTGCACCCGATCCCGCATTGGGGTCTGGGACACGGTCTGGAATCGGTGGAGGTAACAGATGTTACTTTCCGCCAATTCCAGACCATGGTCCAGCTAATCACGGTTCTGGACCTCCGGGCGGCTGGAGATCCAAAACTGTGGTCAATGTGTTTCCCACCAGAGGTTCACCATGGTGAACCTCTGGTAGAATGCACTACAGATGTTACGGTACTGCGGCCACCACAGGGGGATCACTGTGGTTGACCGTGGTATAATAACATCTGAAATTACCCATGCAGTGTACCCTTTCTTCCATAAGAAACTAGGCTTCATAAATTGGGTTCTTGCTGCACAGAACTACTCATTTTTCCTATAAGCATCTTACTCATTGGCTGATTTCTTTTTGAATTTTAGACCTTGGAATGGTGAAGAGGAAAAAGACTGTAGGGGGGTAGGGGCTGAAGAAGCTGGGCGTGAGGATAGAGGTAGCAGAATCTTTCACCGTGACTGGTATATTTCTGGCTCTATTTATGTTTGAATCTGGAAAGATTGGACAAGCAAGGAACCCTATGGGCACTTGCCCACGTTACCTGGCCTGGCAAAACTCCTGGTGCAGGCTCTTATGGTTGGGAATCTTATGCTTATTTCTGAATGTGGGTGAGGGAGTAAAAACGACATCAGCCTGCGGCATTTTCTCTTACGAATGACAAGGCTCAAAATCCAGCTGGGCCAGGTAATGCGGGCAAGTGTCATAGGGTTGCTTGCTTGCCCAACCTTTACCCCCATGCCCATGTTCAGAGATAAGCACAAGAATCCCAGCTCTGAGATTCCGTGCCAGGAGTTTCGCTGGACCAGGTAGTGTGGAAAATTAACCTTAATCACAGGATCCTGTATGCAGAGGCAGAGCAATGAAGCAATTTACAAGGAAAGGAAAGATCAAACAGTTAGTGCCATCTAGTGTCCAAAATTTGATCTGCGATGGCCCCTAGTAGAGTCAAAGATTTGGTTCAAAATGTAAATAGTTGTACAGGAGCTATTTGTAAATATATTGCAGCATCCAACTAAAAAAAGTGTAGTCATCATTATTTTCAAGCAACTCATGCAAGATGTGATCATTACAAGCCTGAAATTTGTAGTTGTCCCCCCGTCCCATATTCTGGAGTAACAAAATCTGTGACAGGGCTGTCACAGAAGCCTGTGAGACTTCCATTATAGCTGCCTGTCTAATGCTCCAAAGCCATATCCATGGGGGTGGGGGTGAGTAGAAGGGTAGGGTGGACTTAAGCAAAGAAAAAAGATTTTAAAAATGCCAACCTATTTTTAAAATTGATCTTTCAATTGTTTTATATTTTCAGAATATATTCTTATATTCTTGTTTTATTGCCTGAAGCAATAAAATCAAATGCAACAAAATCCTATTTAATCCACATAATATGCATAATGTAAAAGGAGCATATATTGGAAATAAAATTGCAATAATTATGAATTGAATAGTACCAAATAGCACTTGCTTTTACCAGAGGCTTTCTTTCCTGTGGGTTGTATAGACATGGGTTGTACAGGAGGATTGCTTGAGTCTGAGTGCACATTCCAGAGGTGCTATAAAGCATTTCTGTTTGGTAGAGCATTTGGCCGGAAGGGATAGGGATTGGGGTTGATTGGGAGGTTAATGCATGGTTGTGGGTTGGGGGGAGGGGTTAGGGAAAGCTTTTGGAGAGGGGTTTTATGGGTAGGGTACCTGGGGAGGGAATTGGGTTTTTAAAATATATTTTAGGTTTTTAAAAAAAAAATCAATTGTAAGCTGCTCTGAGCCTTTATGTGAAGGGTGCCATATAAGTTTAAATAAATAAATAAATAAATGCAGGCAGACATGCCCTGCTCCAAAGAAATTAAAAACATGGCTGCTCACCCGCAAAAGTATATACATATGCTGTACCAGTGGTGGGGAAACTTTTTCCTTCCACGGATCACTTTATTAGTACAAGCCCCAGCTGGTCAGGAGTTGAGGGAAAAGGGTGGCTTAGGATGAGGGAAGAAGGGGGAGGCTTCAGCTCATGGATCTATAGGGAGGTAAGTAGATGTAAAACGTTAATAAGGCAGGCCAAAA